>KK121484.1:465539-538089 GCA_000611955.2 Stegodyphus mimosarum | reverse complement strand
TAGCTGCCTCTTTTTATTCATTAATTCTAATTAATTCTTGTTTTGTTTTAGTAGTACTTTTCTTCCACGCGTAGGGAAAAGGGGCGTCTAATTGAGACGATTTAGATTAGTATTGAAAGATGTAATAGATTTTAAAATTTAGTCAATTAATTGACGCGGTATTGTCTCAATTAGTCGTCAGTTGAAACGCGTGGAAGTAATATTTCAGTGAAAGGGGCACGGTTCCTTTTCCCCTGACGAGACAACTATGCAACTCTCACTGAAATATTACCATTTTTGTTTATTGTATACCTTGTTTTTATTGCAACTTCAGCTCTTCCCAATTTTGCCAAAAAATTACAATTTTCTAGGCATTATTTGAGTTATATTTTCATGTGAATCTTTGCTTAGGATTTTAAGTTTTAATTGTATTTAATGTGTAATTTTGGCAC
This sequence comes from Stegodyphus mimosarum, assembly GCA_000611955.2. Lineage (NCBI taxonomy): Eukaryota > Metazoa > Arthropoda > Arachnida > Araneae > Eresidae > Stegodyphus > Stegodyphus mimosarum. The sequence continues at coordinate 537,658 of KK121484.1, read as the reverse complement.
TAACGTGCTTCTTCGAATAGGATTTCAGAGGGTTTAGGATGTACTATGGCTTTTGGCATTCTTACTTGTTAATAATATATATATATATACATTTGTATACTTCTGGTGCTGTCGATTGGAACGAAAAAGGGAGGTGCACATCTACATGCTATAGCATTCCTATATACAAAATTTCAACGTTCTGAGGCCACTTGTTTTTGAGTTATGCGAGATACATACATACATACGTACGTACACACAGACGCCACGAAAAAATCTCTTCAAAACCCATTTTGAATCAGTTTTACAATTTTTTAGGGGAAAAACCGTCCTTTACTCTGTCCTTACCTAGAGATGTCATGCAAAAACATCGTTGAGTTCCATTCGATAGCTGTCAAAATGCACATTTTCTTTGAAATATGATACCCGAAATTTTTCGAGATTACAATACTTCCTTTTTACTTCGTACAAGGAAGTAAAAGCAATGAGAATGACAGCGTGGTGTTTTGTTGTGGATACAAAACCTCAGAAAATTATTTGTTCGAGGTACCTGAGGGTCTCATTAAAGAGTAGGGTATTTAAACTTAAATTGTTAATGTTTACAAAAATCACAAAAGTATTCTTTCAGACATTATTTCTTAAAAAGGTTTTCTTTGTCTGTTCTGAAGGAAAGACAGACGTGCATTAAATTTCAAAGATCGATTTCAAAGAATGCCACGAAATATATGTTGTTGTTACTTGTACTTACTTGGCTGACCGTAACATCAGCTCAAACCCACGAAGTACCTCTTGGCAAGGAGCGCTAGTTTACGACTGTCGTTGGCAACAGCCTTGAGCATCTTACAGGTGACAGTGCGATTTTGCTCAGTTCCGCTCGCAATTTTGATAGACAGCACCTCGAGGCGACGGGCCGAGGTCTTCCAGCAAACCACGCGAGAGGACTTTCGGCTCGCCACATATTTAATTACTATACATTAACGAAACTATACATTTACAAACATCGACACCTTCTGCGGGATTCGAACCCGGCCCTTCGACACGGCAGTCAGCGACGCTAATCACTATACCGGTTGAGAGGCACAAAATATATATGTATCATTGTGATTCATGCTTAAAGTAATGAAGACAGTTCATTACGTGCCAAAGACATCTGGGATGCTTTTGTTTACTCATAGTTATGGGCAAAGTGCCCTGTATTCGTTTGTCTCACATCAATCCTTGGGATATAGCGTTGATTTTGTTTCATGCGTGCGGGTTCGTAATAGATCGAATGCACACAGAACCGATGACGCCTTGATAAAATTTTTTTACCAAAAGAAATACTTCAAAGTTCTGTAACTTTCCACAAAAATACTCGTACAGCTCTCTTCAATATCGCAAAGTGCAATCAGTAGTTGCACATCAAACTACTGAGAAAGTTAAACACAGCACAATGCAAAGCGCATCTACAAAAGCCAAAATCCTACGGAGATTTTTCAATACACCGAGCTTACCGCTTTACTAAACAACTGATAGATGGTTCTCCGGTGCTATTTAATCCCCTCCTCCTCCGAGAAATCTCGAGTATCTTCTATTTCTCGAAATTATTGAAAGGCTTACGTATAAGGACCGGATGCGGTTACAGTTACATATAGGGATCAATCACAGTTATTCAGTTATGGTATCAATTAGTTATGCAGAGACTATATCAGCAAATGGTTGCTAAGCTAGGTGACTTTTGGCGATAAATATTAGTCGCCAAAACCGTCGTCAGCTTGGCAATATCTTGACAATTTAGCGGAAGACTTGCTCCTGTAATCTTATTTTCCGACAGACCTTAGACTCTTCAGATTTTTATGTTATGTTTTGCAAAAGATACTGCAATTTCAAGCATTATAAGATGTTTTCTCGCTCCTTCCGGCATCATGTCTTCGTGGAGTAATGATAGCACACTCGGCACGTATTCGAGAGGTCTAGTATCCAGACCCAGGGAGGGCATTGCACATTTTCCCCATCTCCTTCTTCAAAATAATCTAATTACTTTACAGTGGCGCTCGAATTAAAAGGTGGCGGACAATAATTCGTCATCACCAAGACTTAGTAAATATATACCCTAATCCCCAGTCGCTCTTTAAACGAGGGAGTATATCAGGCATGTTCTCCCACCTTCAAGCATGCCTTCTTGGTGTAACGGTAGCACACTCAGGGCGTATTCGAGAGGTCCACGTTGGAGTCCCAAAGAGGACACTGCACTTTGGTTCACGGAAAATGATGTTCGCTTGTCGAATTGCCTGTTTTTATGCGCACATTCTAATTTTAGATGTAAAAATTGTTTTTTTAATTGTTTTTAACTGTTTTTGTTGTTTTAGATTTGTCTATATTTTGCAAAATTTAACGAAGATATTTCCAGTTTTTATGTACTTTTGCTTACTGGAGATAAAAATGTTTTTTCGGTGCAATGTTGCCATTGCTCGCTTTGAAACTCTTGAGTTTATTAATCAAAAATTCGTTAAGGTTTTACAAAGTGTGAAATCGATAATAAAATAAATGACAAATTTCTATTTTGGGCTTCCAGATGCCCATATTCGGGTGGAAACGTTCAGTATTCAAAACTGGATGGCTCTAGGTACCGTTCTTTTATCAGAATGTGAGAAACATACATACATTTATGCAGATTCTTCATTATTTAATTTCTTTAAATATAATTCAGGGCGATAATATTAGATGGCAACAATTTGAAACGTGAAACAACGCTTTTAGTGAATCGACACAAAATGCCAAAACGAAATTAATAGTCCTTCTGGGCAAACTGTCCCTTTGGATTAAAAAAACTGCAGAATTTATGCATAAAACAAGAAGTTATACTAGTAATGAGATGCAAATTTAGATGAAATTTATCAATATGCTAGTGAAAAAATAAGAAGAGAAGCTGATGAATTTGAAGTTAGAGGTTTAGTTTGGAGTTTATATGAAATACGATATCTAGAATCAGCGTTAAATAAATATGAACCATTAAAAGGGAGTAAAGTCCGAAATGATTCGGATTTTAACATCCTCCCAAAGGGATTCTTTCAGAGTTTAACGTGGTTTATGGCAGAGATTGTCAATAGAAATGGCCCTGGTAAAATAGCGAAATATTTTATGGGATATAAGATGAAAATATGTTAAGACTAACATTCGAAGGTTCTGTATGTTCTGTATGTTTTAAAAGTGAAAAAATATATTATTTCTTTCTATAAAAATATTTTTTTAAGTTAGAACATCATGAATTAAATGCATATTTAAATCAGTCAGATTAAAAGATAAAAAAATCTGATGTGTACGCCATGTCACTTTCTTGTACGGAATACTAAATAATACGCATTTTTTCCTGCCTTTCATTTAAACTTATTTCCTCGAATTTCATTACAGATATATTTCTCATTCAATTAACTCAGTTCTCACTCTGGGAGAAGGCAAAAGTACATAAAAACTCAAAATATCTCTATTAAAAACTGAAAGATATGGGAAAACATAAAACACCAAATACAGTAATCTTACAATAAATAAAACAATTAAAAAAATTTTGTTTAATTAAAATTACAGTTTCTTCGCAAAAACAAGTAATTCGGCCTGCGGGCAAGAAGGCAGATTTTTCGGAGCACAAAACTGAAGGTTTACTTTTGGTCTCACTCGGTAAAAAGACACTTGAAAATTGGACAAGATTGAAAATTGGAACTGACTTAATTTGTTGTTAAAGAAAACTGACTTAATTTGTTGTGGACGTTATGCTGAGTCAATATTTGGGATAATTTAATAACTTAAACCATAATTTCAGAATGGAATAAGCGTAATTTAATTCGCAATAATAAAAGAAGACGCTACTTTGTTGTTGAGAAGCTTAGTTTTTTTAAATTGGCAACAAATCCACTATTCTGCTACGTTTCAAATGTAAACAAATATGGCTGCTATGGCTATAAAATTAGGCTTAGCCGAAGTTAAACAACTTTTTAACTGCTGATAATTCTATAACTGTAACATGCAGGTTTACTAAATGCTTAAAAACCTTAACAGGACGATAAGAACAACATAATTTAATCATTTTTAAAGAAAAAATCCACAATTTACAAGCATATAAGAATAAAGAGACTGAGCTGACTGAGGCGCGTAATAGAGCGGATGTATCTATATATATACTTATATACTTTGGTGCAGTCGATTGCAACCAAAATAGGAGGTGCACATCTACATGTTATAGTAGTTCTATATAGAAAATTTCAACGTTCTGCGAGTACTAGTTTTTAAGTTACGGCAGATACATACATACATACGTACGTACGTACGTACAGACGCTACGAAAAAAATCTCTTCAAAATCCATTTTAAACGAGTTTCATAATTGTTTGGTGGAAAAACGTCCTTTAATCTGTCCTTATGTACGGATATCACGCAAGAACATCGTTAAATTCCATTCGAGAGCGGTCAAAATTGATATTTTCGGTGAAATACGATACCCGCAATTTTTCGCGATTACAATACTTCCCTTTTACTCTGCAGAAGGAAGTAAAAAGTAACATTTTTAACAACTGCATCTACTACTTTTAAATAGCTTAGTTTCTTAATTTATAACAGACAGATTAAGTATGAAAGCATGTATCTTAAAATTGTCCGAAGGGATTCGAATGAAATCCGAAATAACGCAAAACGGCATTTTCAGTACATAACAGATTACTAATGCTTGAAGAAATACGTTACTTAATTTATATTTTTCCTGCATGTTAATATTTCCTACTTACATAATTTTAATATAGTTTAACCTTTCAAAATCATTTTATTTATATTAGCAATTTAAATTGGAACTATTTAAAGTTCGTAGTTAGTTTTTATATATGTTCAATTCAGTTATTTCACATCTCCGTCACGTAACATGAATAATGCATGCAACTAGGCATTCAGCATATTTAAATCATATGTAAATTTACCTATGTTCTTCCTGCTTTTTAAGAACATTGTTTGATCAATCCCTTTATGTCATGCTTATCACAATGGATCTTCAGTCATAGCACGGTATACAGTTTTTCTTCTTTCGTTTAAAGAGGCGAACTGATTTTTGTGTGGCTCTGCCATGCTTTGATAGCAAGGACAATAAATTAGTTCCTCGGAGTAGAAGAAGAGAAGCACGAAGTCACGTGATCCAAGCATAATAAAGCTTTATTTGCATTAATCTGTAATAAAAATGACAAATTTTTAGTAACTTACTTGAAAGTTAAATCTAACGTTTCACGTATTTTACTTCCTTGTGTTAAGTAAAGGAAGCGTTGTGATTTCGAAAAGTTTCGAGTATCATATTTCAATGAAAGTATCTATTTTGACCACTCCCGAAACCAATGAACAATGAACATCTAAACGATGTTTTTGCATCACATCAGTATGACCGAACAGAAAAAAGAACATTTTTTTTTTCAAAACGAATTCTAACAATTGTATTCATATTTTAAGACCACATTACTAATATTGTAAGAAATACAATGCTTAATTTATATTTTTCCTTCATGTTAATTGTTCCTATTTAGATCATTTTAATTCAGTTTAACTTTATTAAAATCCTATTATTTGTATTAGCAATTTAAATTGGAACTATTTAAATTTCGCAGTTAGTTTTTATACATATTAATATAAATATTACACATACATTAAAGATTTACGTACGCCATGAATATTCGTGGCGTACATAAATCCTTAAACGTAAACACAGTATGAAGTGCCTGGGAATTTATTTAGATTGTAAAGACATTAGGTATTTTTTTAAAACAGGAGACATGAAAATTGAGAAATGCCCTCGCCGGGACTCGAACCACGGACTTCTCAAATACGCGCCAAGCGTGCTAACCACTACACCACGAAGGCATGCCAAGAAGGTGGGATAAATACTTTATATACTACCCCTTTTAAAGGGCGACTGGGGATTACGGGACCCAATCACCAAATCCTGGCGGTGGAGAATCATCATCCACCACCCTTTTAGTTCGGACACCACCGTAGAGATATCAGATATTTTTTGAACGCAGGATAGAAGAAAATTGAGCAATGCCCTCGCCGAGACTCGAACCACAGACCTCTCGAATACGCGCCGAGCGTGCTGACCACTACACAACGAAGGCACAACTACGTAGAGAAATACCTTAGAAGATGATAAACTCAGTGTCGTGGATCATGTCTAAAACGTTTTGTAATAAAATATCATCAACACATATACAATTATATTTATCATATTATTTATATAATGCGTTGCATTATTTCTATCCATCATTTATTCATTAATTAATGGATTTATAACGTGTATTTAAACTATTCTAAACTGTATCATGTCATATGTAAATTTATTTTTGTCTATGTATTTAAACTATTCTAAACTGTATCATGTCCTACGTACAGCTATTTTTGTCTGTGTAATTAAACTATTTTAAACTGTATCATGTTCTATGTACAGCTATTTTCGTCTATGTATTTAAACTGTTCTAAACTGTATCATGTCATATGAACAGCTATTTGTGTCCATGTATTTAAACTGTTCTAAACTGTGTCATGTCATATGTACATCTATTTTCGTCTATGCATTTAAACTATTCTAAACTGCATCATGTCATATGTACATCTATTTTCGTCTACGCATTTAAACTACTCTAAACTGTATCATGTCATATGTACATCTGTTTTCGTCTATGTATTTAAACTATTCTAAACTGTATCATGTCATATTACATCTGTTTTCGTCTATGCATTTAAACTATTCTAAACTGTATCATGTCATATGTACATCTATTTTTGTGTATGTATTTAAACTATTCTAAACTGTATCATGTCATATGCACATCTATTTTTGTCTATGTATTTAAACTATTCTAAACTGTATCATGTCATATGTACATCTATTTTTGGCTATGTATTTAAACTACTGTAAACTGTTTCATGTCATATGTACATCTATTTTTGTCTATGTATTTAAACTACTCTAAACTGTATCATGTCATATGTACATCTATTTTCGTCTATGCATTTAAACTATTCTAAACTGTATCATGTCATATGTACATCTATTTTTGTCTATGTATTTAAACTATTCTAAACTGTATCATGTCATATGTACAGCTATTTCTAACTGGCATAATATTTTCAATGTAATTTACTGCAAACATATTAGTCCATACCTACGTATTGATCCTTACTGTAATTTGCTGAAAACTACTATATTTTTATCCTCCTATACTGCATTTTTATCATACTGTAATGTATTTTTATCATTCTATAATATCTCTATAATTATATGTTTGACTTCTCTCCAGGAGTTTATCCTCGCGCTGTATCATGTATTAAGTATTATTATACATCACGTGTTCGAAGTCTTATGCAATAAAACATATCCCTTCTTATTTACATCGCATTATGTTAAATGTATCGAAATCTGTTATTTACATAAATGCAACAATCTTTATTGCCAAGGTATATTACAACGGTTTGTAATCAATCATTCATTTTCAATTATGTACTCACGTAATTGAATTTGTGTTGTTTTAAGGGATCTCTAGATCATGGTGGACGTGCTGTTATACTAATTAATCGTATGGTACAGGAATAGTGCCCACGTCCCCCTTTCTTTATCCTTTAGTTATATACATAAAAGATGAGGTAGCATTTTAAATTTTTGCAAAAATAAATGTTCATCTCAAATTTTGTTATTCGGAATTGATATCCTCGAGAACATACAAAACATACAAAAATATAAACATACAAAAATGTTTTCTTACATATTGTCATGTACGGGATTTCTGCTTGGGGGTCCAGGGTGGGTGAGCGTCTTCGATTTAGATCAGAACTCAACTCGATCCCGCGAGCTTGGTTACTGATGCTGACCGTTGTTTTAGAACTGTCTCGAGTGAGCGTCCTGGCGGGAATGCAACCCCTCACGATCCTCCATAAATTCTATTATGATAAATCTTGCCTTCGAAACAAAATCGTTGATTCAATTATATTTGATAATAACTATTGTTGCGTGTGTAGGGGGTTCGTAATGGATTGAGTACACAAGTCGTTAAAAAATTTGTAGATACATTAGGTATTCATTTTTTCACTTTGCTGCTTCGAAAAAAATACCTAATGTCTCCAACTGGCGCCCGAACAAAAACCGGTGGTGGATGATGATTCTCCATTACCATCATTTGGCGATTGGGACCGCTAATCTCCAGTCGCTTTTTAAAGGGGGGGGAGTGTATAAAATATTTCTCCCGCCTTCTTAGATGTCTTCGTGGTGTAAAGGTCAGCACACTCGGCGCGTCCACGACAGGTCCGCTGTTCGAGTACCGACGAGGGCATTGCACATTTTTATGTCTCCTGCTTCGAAATAAACTTATGTCTAGAACTCTATCGATATGGGCAATCCGCATTTAAGAAGCAAAATGACCCAAGCCATCCCTATCTAAAGGTAGAGGGCATTTCTCAGTTTTCATATCTCCTGCTTTCAAAAAATACCGAATGTCTCTACAGTGACGTCCGAACTTTATATTCCGAAGGGTGGTTTTAGGGTCCGAAGGGTGGTGTATGGTGATTCGACCCCACCAGGATTTGGCAATTGGGTCCCCTAATCCCCAGTCGCTGTTTAAAAGGGGAGTATATCCCGCCTTCCTGGCATGCCTTCGTGATTAAGTGCACGCTCGGCGCGTATTTGAGAGGTCCGTGGTTCGAGTCCCGGCGAGGGCATTGCTCAGTTTTCACGTCTCCTGCTTTCAAAACATACCTAATGTCTTTACAATGTGTTTACGGGAGCCTTCTTAACATGCCTTCCTGCTGCAGTGGTCAGCACGCTCGACATGTATTCCAGAGTTCCTTGTTTCGAGTCCCGGCATGGCTCATTTTTAATTTTTTCTGCTTCTAAGTAACCCAATATCTCTACAATGCAATCAAACCATAAAAACAAAGATCGTAACTTGTAACACCTGCTACATTTGTCAGAGGTTTCTTGCACAGCAAAATGTTAAAAACAATAGATGAAAATAAAAAAGCTCTCAGATTCATTGCTAGCGCTGTAATTAAGAAAAATTACTTTCGTGTGTTAACCCAGAATCTGAAGTCACTAATTGCGAATTTTTTTAAGAGATTTTTGTAGCCTTCTGGAAGTCGACCAAGTAGGACGATGAGCTTAAGAGTTTGGGTTCCTTAATTTGTAAACAATTTTTTTTTCTTCACGTTCTTCAAAGCCACACAACATCAGTCATACACACACAAAAAAAAAAAAAAAAAAAGAAAAAGAAATAGGTCAGTGGCAGTTGATTCGTTTTCCCTAACCTCTACTTTGTATTCACAGAAATTTTAAAGCAAAAAGTTCGCTTTGAGAAGTTTTAAAAAACTATGGAAAAAAATGATGTCAATTATTTTTACAGCGTTTAGCATGTGCATGCAAATATCATGAGCTGTACAGTAAAATGACCAGCACTGTGATCAGTAACATGCAAACGTTCCTTGAGTCGAGAAAGAAAAAAGTCGTTGTTAGCCCAAAAAGGAACGTTAGTCCTGAATGAGATTTTAGTTTCGAAACGGCATTTTGCATTGAAGCACTATAAACGGGGTAACATCTTTCATATTGTTTCCACCAAATATTAGAGCCTTGTATTATATTTAAAGAAATTAAATAATGAAGAATTTGCATAAATGTAGGTATATTTCTCGCATTATGATAAAGACAACGACACCTAGAGCCATCGAATTTTGAATAACGTACGTTTCCACCCGAATATGGGCATCTGGAAGCCCAAATTTGGAATTCGGAATTTTGTTTATTATCTGTTTCATATTTTGTAAAACTTTATGAATGTAGGCAGGAATGTATGTATGAATGAATGGATGAATGCATGAGTGCATGCATGTTCCTCACATTGTAAAAATACAACGGTGCAGAGAATCATAAAATTTTGAATAACACAGTCCGGACATGGGCACCTTGGAAGCCTGAATTTCGAATTTCGGATTTGTTTTACTACCTATTTCATATTTTCGAAAACTTCAACGAATTTTTGATTAAGAAACTCGAGGATTTCAGTGTGAGTAGTGGCAGCACTGCACGGAATAAAAAACACTTTTATCTCCAGCGCGCGAGACTGTCTGTCCGAAATTCTAAAGATATGTTGTTTTTAAACATTTTGAGATTTTGCTGTTGAATCGAATGTTAAGGAAAAAATTCCGGGTATCATATATGAACAGAAATATCCATTTTTATCGTTTCCAAATTTGTTTGGACGATTTTGGGGTGGGGGGGTGACGTCTGAACGTAGAGGCATAACAAAGGAGGACTTTTTCCCAAAACAGATTGCAAAATAGATTTAAAAGTTTTTTTTTTTTTTTTTTTGTAATATTTGTACGTACGTACGTAGGTATGTATCTATCTCGCCTTGCTCGAAAACGATTAGCCGTATAGCATTGAAAGTTTGTATCTTCTTTTAATTATTATTGTGATTCAAAAGAAAATTGACAACTATAACATCTAGTTCTGCCCCTCCTTTTTTTAGGTTTTTGATCATATCCAGGAAAAGAAATTGTGAAAATTAATAAAAATAGAGAATATTAATTAAATAGTTAAACAGTTAAGTAAAATAAATAAGCATTCATTTTTATGATAAGATTCAAAGCTCAAGAATGGTCTATTGAATGGAAATACGAGTAATTCATTAAAAGTAGTATCTGGACAAAATTAAAACATGAGCCATTTTTATAAAAATACAGTAAATAAAAGTAAAACCTGAAACAATTATTGCTATGATTCGAAGTAAATTAAATTTTCAAGAAGACAAATCAATTTCTGTTTAAATCAGAATGATAAGTAATAGAAGAGAATATCAAAATCGCTGAAACAACCTTGTATTTGGCGTACATTTATTAAAACATTCAATCGATTTCGAGGGCAGCTACAAGTCCCTCATCATCAGGAGAACGAAATTTCTAGAAAGGGAAAGCAACCGGCTTTTTATACCCTCGGGTAGTAACATGCGTGAGGGGGCAATGCGATCTATCGGCAAAAATAACAACCAAGAATTATGCTAATAGAATTTTAAAAACGTTAGGAAGGACTGAATTGGATTTAAAATCATTCACTTTTAAGAACTACTTTCTAGAAATTTCGTCCTCCTGATGAGGAGGAACCTGTAGCTGCCCTCGAAATCAATTAAGTGTTTTAATAAATGTACGCCAAATACAAGGTTGTTTCAACGATTTTGATTGTCATATTGGCGTGTTTCTCTTCCATTCTAGAAGAGAATATGCTTCGTCGTCTAAACTAAGAGCTGATCACATAAACCAAATCAAATTGGAAAATAAAGACACCAAGAATATCGAAAAAATGTATCATAGCTTCAATGAAGAATAAAACTTAATGAAAGATTTAAGTATTCTTGCACAAGATGTGTATTCCTCGACACATTCGCTGTTACAAAAAGAATTAAGCAATTTAAAAAACAAGAGAAATGTAAAAAGGGATATAAAAAATAAGAAGAAATGTTAATAAACCTAAATTTTCTTATCTCACTAAAATAAAAATGTAACATGTTTATAAAAATGAAAGTCTTTTATGTTTATAAAAATAACACACGAAACTGGACAGAAACGAATTATGTTTAACCTACATGTTTGATAAATTTAAGTGGACAGCAAAATGGCAGTACAGGTCGACGCTTGTTCTGTTGGAACGCTATTAAAGTTTGCTGTAACGTGGAGATTAAGAACAGATGGTATTAGAGAAATATGGGTGTAAAAAGAGGTGCTTTGTAGAGGCTAATTTAGGAAGGCAAGAAAAATTAGAGGGTTTTCGTACTACCATAAATGCTGGCGAGAAAAGTCTTGTTTAAGCTAAATTCACTTCAGACAGAAAAAAATAACTTAAATTAATTTATTTCTGGGTAAATTCTCGAAAATAGACATAGAAAAAAAAGAGAGAAAATATTCACTTCACTTCGCTTCAAGCAAGTCTTAGAAAAGGAAATTGGCCCATTTAGTTAATAAAAGTAAAGAAGCCACATTAGAAACTAATATATTGTTGCGAAAAATTCGGCGGTTGCGCCTGTATGTAAGCTTTCCGGCATAGCACTAGGGTTGCCATAAAATAGTGTATGGTAGGGTTGCCAGATTGGCGACTTTATCGCCCATTTGGCGACCAAATTGGCGATATCCCATGGTCCAATCGGGAAGCTTCTAGAATAACTTCCTGTCGAGATATTTCTCGAAACGTGTGGAACTTAAAGAAAAGCTATATAAACCCTTGCGTTTCTGAGAGCAGTAGTTGTTGGAGATTGTGAAGTAGTGTGAGCGTTGTGATTATTGTGAGAATAGCTGCTAAGCTACGCGAGAGTTTTGTGAACGGAAAGCAATCGAGATAGTGCTTTGCCGTGAAGCTATCTTTACAGTATAGCTTGACAGTGTATTGGTGATTGTTCCACGGTGTTTATTAGAAGTATAGTGTTGCCGTGGAGCTACCTTTACAGTTACAGCCTGAAGCTGTGTTGCTGATTGTTTCAGCGTATTTATTGTAGATTTTCGACGCTTTTAAAGGTAATTTTGGAACTGTGCTGTAAATAGTGATTCCTGTAAATAAATTGTGCTTTTTATTGTTCTGCATCGTGTTTTCATCGGATACTCTCAAATCCACGAACCCGTATAACGCAACAATATTACATCATTTACAATAACTGCAGAAATTTATAAATTTTATAACTGATAGTCACTCAAAATTATCCGCTAAGATGTTTTAGGACAATATTATCATATCCCTACCGGTAAAAAGACTTATTATTTATATATATATATTCACCCATTCCCTTACTCAGCTTAAAAGTCCTCACCCGGCCTTTATTTTCGTAATCGTTGCTGTAGTCATATGCTTAAATTTACAGGAGTGTTTTCAATGACAAAAATATTTATGTTTTGGCAATCTCAACTTAAAAAAAATTAATTTTCCAAAAATAGCGAAATATAACTTTTAATACGGTCTCCCATTTTTTATACTTATGTTTCGGAAAGTTTTACACTCGTTATGAAAAAATAAAGTTAGAAGAACACTTAGTTAGACTTCCGTGCTATAAAAATTGAGCGAGATATTAAATTTCAAATTTTGCGATTTCTGATGCCATTTTCAACTTGCCTCGAGAGATCGGTTATCAAGTTAGAATAATTCGAGGAAATAAGTTTAAAAGAAGCCCAGCAAAATACTATCTGTACAATTTAATAAGCTACACATGGAAATCATACGATGTCCACTTCAGATTTTTAATGTAAAGGATTCCTTGCTTTTACTTCCTGAAAAAGAGGGGCACGTGTCACCCTCTTTCGAAATGCGTAAATTCTGCGTAACAAAACTCAAGCCAGAAATGAATTTTAGTGAATTTTACGCAATTCATTTTACACTGCAGAAAGACTTCAAAACACAGAAACTAAAAATGGGAAAAAAATTGGCCAACAGTTACGAAGCACATTACGTGAGAATAACGTAAACACAAATGTACTCTATGACCCTACTACAGAAAAAAATGTTCGTTATTTTTCTTTTCTTTCTTAAATGACAGCGGTTATAGTTAATACACCTCTTACTTATTTACTGTTCATTGAAGATAAAAAACACCTTTTCACCTAGCAAAAAGTAGCATGAATCGTCTCGCTCCATTTATGTAAATCACAACCGCCGCGTGCCGAAAGACTTTTTTCCCCGTTTCCTGTTTCTCCTATCACGCACATTTGTCATCTGAGTGAAGAATCAAGTACTGCGTAGTAAGCGTCTTCTGCTTCAAATGATAGGAAACTTCAATGAAGTATTCAACTAAAACCAGAAATAGATTTGCACTAAATAAACGTTGATGCTTAATTATAACTGAAACTCGTGTTCAAATTATCCGATGTGGACACCCGTGACCACTTCGTACGGCCTATTAAATTATACTACCCTTTTGCTGCGTTTTATTTAAATGTATTTCTTCGAATTGCATTAGAGATATATTTCTCATTCAAGCAATTCTGTTCTCACTCCGCGGCAAGGCACAAACACATAAAAACTCAAAACAACTTCATTAAAAATTGTAAAATGCAGAAAAACCACAAAACACCAAATACAGTTAAAAAAAAAGATGAAATAAAAAAAAAAATCTGAAAGCTTTTCAGATTTAACATTACTCCCAAAAGCACATTTTTTTTATCCTTTTTATTAAATATGATGTTCTTCGCACTTAAAACATAAAATTCAGTTCAAGAGCAATATCGCAAAATAATTTAAAAATGAGCATACCTTTACAATTTCAGAAACATAGTCGCGAGCGCTGGAGATAAATTTTTTTTGTACACTGTTGCATTGGTTGCTTTTAAAATCTCTGAGTTTGTTAATCAAAAATTTGTTAAAGTTTTACAAAATATGAAATGGATAATAAAACAAATTCCAAATTTCAAATTTGGGCTTCTAGATGCCCGCATCCGCGTGGAAGTGTACGTTATTCAAAGTTGGATGGCTGTAGGTACCGCCGTTTTATCAGAATGCGCGAAACATATATATACATTTATGCAGATTCTTCATTATTTTATTTCTTTATAATGCAGGGCTCTAATATTTGGTGGCAACAATTTGAAAAGTGAACCGACACTTAAAGTTTTCAACTCAAAATTCCAAAAGGAAATTAATTAAATTAAGGAAATTAAAAAAAAATTTTTTTTCAATTAAACTTACATTTCTAGGTACAAACAAGCAATTCGGCCAACGGAGAGAAAAATATTTTTCGGTGCACAAAATTGGAAGTTAACTTTTGTTCCCACTGGGCAGAAAGACAGTGAAGTTGCTGCAACAATTGACTTAATTCCCTTCTATACTAGGAGTTTCAAATGTAAACAAATAGTGACCTTATTAGGCTTAATGCCACTCTAACTTTTAAATTGTTGACAATTCTACAGCTATTGCGTGCAAATTAACTAAAGGCATAAGAACCTTAACTGGAACATGAAAACAAACTAATTCAATCACTTTTAAAGAAAAAAAATGAATTTTCCGACAATATATATATATTGTGTTGGTTATGGATTGAATGCTCAAGTCGTTAAAAAGTTAACAAAAACTTATTCTTTTCATAAGAAATAAATCAAAATGCTGAAATATTTCTTCAAAAATATTCGCACAACATCACAATATCTCAAAAGTTAAACAGAATTCACTTCAAAACAGATAAAGTTAATCCAATCTTCACAGCGAATTTGCTACAATCAATCACAGTATTAAGTAAACAAGCAGCAATTCGCTTTAAACAGCTACAACTACAACAACTGAGATGAGTTGTTTCAATTCGCCTTTTATAAGCTTTTTAATTTTTCAGTAAAACAATCTCGATTTTCTAGATTTTTCTGGATGGCAACAGTCATTACGAGATATCTATTTATTAAATATTAAATGCACGCGCTGTTTTATTTTTATTTTTCCGACGTAGCTTTCTCTTCAAAAATCGTCTGCGTTGCACGGGAAAATAAAGCAATTTTAATTACAGTTCTAAATAAATAGCTAAATAAAAATGAAATCCGTAACAATATATAAATATATATAGTGTGTAAATGTATACATTTGGGCAGTCGACTGCATCCAAAAAGGGAAATGCAAACCTAGGTATGATAGCAAATATGATATATATAAATTTGAAAGTTCTACGGTTTCTTATTTTTGAGTTATTTATACATACATACGTATGTGCATACGTAGACGCCAAAAATATTCTTTCAGACTTAGCGGGCTAAAATCTGTTCCGTAATTCCAAAATATGTACACTCATAGAGAGAGAGAGAGAAAGAAAGGGGAAAAAAAAAGAAAAGAGGAAAATATATAACAAATCTGAAAATCTTTTCATATTTTTTATTACGCCCAAGGGGGCGTTTTTTTAACGTTTTGTGTGTTACTTTTATTTATTAAACATCGTGTTCTTCGCACTTAAACCATAAAATTCAGTTCAAGAGCAATATAGCGAAATAATTTTAAAATGAGAATATCTTTAGAATTTCCCATACACAATTATAGGCGCTGGATATAAAAAGTTCTTTTTTTATGTGTTTGTGTGTGTGCTTTGAAATCGTTGAATTTGTTCATCAAAAATTCTTTAACGTCTGACAAAATATAAAATAGACAATAAAATAAATTCCAAATTTGGGCTTCGACATTCCCATGAGGATTTCGTTATTCAAAATTGGATGGCTTTAGGTATCGTCGTTTTTTAACAATGCCAGAAATATACATACATTAATTAATGCAGATCATCATTATTTAATTTCTTTAAATAAAATACAGGGCGATAATGTTAGGTGGCAACAATTTAAAAAGCGAGACGCCGTTTATGGTGAACCGACACTAATAGCCCTTCTGTGCTAACGGTTCTTTGGGATAAAAAAAAAAAAAACCCCCACTTCTTGCTTTTACGACAGACCAATTCTTCTTGGTCAGAGCTTAGTCTGGAAGTTACAAAACACTAGTTATCCGTGCTTGCTTCATTAGCAAATGAAGGAGCATCATAGAATTTTTGTAGTTATCTTCATACATTACTTTAATATGAACAAATTTGTCTTATACCATGAGTATATAACCTCACAGCACTTCAAGGATGCTTAAGTGCAATTGAAAGTACGCCAAGCAAGGCATGCAGAATTCTGTATTTGTTAATGATAGAAATACAGCCCATATAATGCATCGCTTCGGAATATATTAATATAACTTCAGATTGGTTTTAACATTGAAGAAAAAAATGGGTACTTCGAGACTTATGATTCAGTGTTGTATTACTCAAGGTCTAAAAGTGTTCTTGATAAAACAAATATCAACTTAATTTAAATTTTAGCTAATTTAAGAAATTCTATATATGTAAGATAAAAAAAATCTAATGGGATACTAAACCATTATTAAATCAATCCCTATTAAATTATACACATTTTGAGCTGTATTTCATTTCAACTCATTTCCTCGAATTTCATTAGAGATATCGCAAAAAAAGCACTGAAACTGAACAAACGGACTTAATTCATTATTAAGTTTCAAATGAAAACAAATTGATGCTCTATTAGGCTTAGTCGCACTTAAACAACTTATAAATTGTTGATAATTCTACAACTATTGCATGCGCATTAACTAGAGGTATGAAAACGGTAACCGGAACATAAGAAGAACAGCATAATTGAATCACATTTACAGCAAAAAATGTGTACAATTTACCAGTATATAAGAATAAAAAAAAATACTGAGCTCACCGAGCCATATATATGTATATCCACTCTGTTACTCGGCTCGGTGAGCTCAATATTTTTTTATTCCTTATATGTATATTACATAATATTTAATATATGTATGTTATGTAATAATAATTTATTATTACTTTTATTCTTTATATATATATATATATTTCTTTGTGTAAGATATAACAAAATACGATGGCTGCGCTAAGAATCGATTGGCGACTTCAAAATTAACTATTCTTGGCGTTCTTCCTCAAAGTTCATTCGTTCTCTCAAATTCGAGACCTTTCCACGTTGCATAACAAACAAAATTAACCAATAGCATTTTAGCTGTACTTATGCACCTACTTAGTATAAAAACTGCTTTGCGAGTAATTATGCCTTCCTTTTCCTGACTTCTGCCATACAAACAACTCTGCGCCGGTATGCTTACTTGCCTAAAACGACGTCGTATCTTTTTCCTGTGTATACAAAAACTATTGTAATTGCTTACGCACAAAAAATATATTATCTATAAAGAAATGATTCTGATGGGTCTAAAAATAAAGATGGTGATTCGCGGAAATTAATTTTATCGGGGTCTTCTTTCTGCCGTTTCCACTCAGCCATCCCGACTACGCTGTAAAATATAACATATATATATATTGTTGCGTGCTTGCAGGTTCGCAATGGATTGAACGCACAAGTCGATTAAAAATAATAAAATTTATTGTTATCCCAAGAAATAAAACAAAACGCTGAATTTTCCTCAGAGATATTCGTACAATATCCTAATATCTCACAGTAGTTATATTTTAAACTGAAACATTGAATAGAACTCAATTCAAAACACAGAGAAAGCTAATCCAATCTCACCGCGAATTCATCACAACTAAACCACTGAATAGCACCAACTAAACCACTGAATTGAGATGCTTTCCTCCGACTTTTATAAGTTTTTTAATCATGCACGGAACATTCAGGTATTTTCTCGAAGTTTTTGGAGAGCAAAACAGTAAAATTATGAGATATCTATTTATTAAATGTTTATCTGCTAGTTTTCTCTTAAAAGACGTCATGTGCTGCATTGCACGGGGAAATAAAACAATTTTAATTATAATTCTATTAAAATAGCAAATTAATTATAAAATCCCTAACAATATATATATTTTTGGTGCGGCCGATTGGAACCAAAAAGGAAGGTGCACAACTACATGTTATAGCACTCTAGTATCCAAAATTTTAACGTTCTATGGCTAGTCTTTTCTGAATTATGTGGATACATACATACGTATATACAGACGTCAAGAAAAAAATCCCTACTGAATCCATTTTTTAATCCGTTTGGGAAAAAGGAAACCTTTCTTCTGTCCATATATACAGACATCACCCAAAAATAAAGTTCAATTGGATTCGAGAAGAGTCAAAATGGATATTTTCGTTGAAATATGATACCCCAAAATACATTCATGTCCATAAATTAAGGATAATTCGGAGTCATGCAGAAATCGAACTCTAAAATAAATATATCACCTGTAAAATCAATACACACATCTTCAAGAATCATATGCAAATTTCAGGAAGTAACCAGATGACGCCGATGGTACGTCACAATGACGAGAGTGTAAGAGTGTGATATATAAGGAATACAGGCAAAGAAGTAAAATTGTTCGCAGGCGCTTTATAAGCATTTCAGTGCAATAACCGAATAGTTATGGCACAAAGGACGCATTTAGATGATTTTTTAGGTGGTAGAATTATTGGCCGTCTAGAATATGGGCGTACCCAACTGGAAGTATCAGACGAACTTGAAATTGCCCAAAGTGTCATCTCCAGACTTTGGCAACGATTCCATGATAACGGTAATGTGAGTAGACGTTACAGCACAAGTCGCCCCAGAGTTACAACGCCGAATGAGGACTGGTATTTGGCAGTTACTGCCAAAAGAAACAGGCGGAACACAGCCTCAGACCTGTCTCGTCAGCTCTCTTCAGCCACTGGTACGACAATTTCCAGACAGACCGTGTACAGACGCTTAGGGCAGATTGGTCTATATGCTCGTAGACCTGTCAGATGCGTTCCACTTACTGCAACTCACTGTCGCCTGCGGTTAGCCTGCAGTAGAGATCACGCATTGTGGACACCGCAACAGTGGGCTTGTGTGATGTTTTCCGACGAGTCCAGGTTCAGCTTGCAGTCTGATTCTCGCCGGACTTTCATATGGAGAGCTCCAGATACCCGTTACCACCAAGAAAACATCATTGAACGACAACGTTACGGTGATGCAGGAGTGCTCGTTTGGGGTGGAATTATTCTGGGTTCCAGAACTGACCTGCATGATCAAATTGGAACTATCACAAGCCAAATCTATCGGGACGACATTCTGGAACAACATGTCCGTTTGTTTCGGGGCGCCATGGGCGCACAATTTGTGTTTATGGATGACAACGCCCGTCCTCACCGTGCAA
The DNA here is from genome assembly GCA_000611955.2 of Stegodyphus mimosarum. NCBI lineage: Eukaryota > Metazoa > Arthropoda > Arachnida > Araneae > Eresidae > Stegodyphus > Stegodyphus mimosarum. The sequence continues at coordinate 518,004 of KK121484.1, read as the reverse complement.
ACATCGTAAGCGAATGCCTTCAATCGGAGGATATCACCCGTATGGACCGGCCAGCATTCTCACCGGACTTGAATCCAGCAGAGCACGTGTGGGACATGCTTGGCCGACGAGTTGCAGCCCGTCGACCTCCTCCTACATGTCTACCGGAACTTCGGAGAGCATTGCTTTTTGAGTGGTGTAATATCCCCCAAGATCAGATCGATAATTTGATACTCAGCATGCCTAGGCATTGTACGGACTGTATTGCATCGTCTGGGAGACATACAATAATAATATCAAACATATAGCATCTTTTTTTGCTCTTTACCTTTTATTTAATAAATAAGCTTTACAAATAAGTCAAATTTGTTTTGCTTCTAACTCTTCCTTTGCCTGATTTTGCATTATCTTTAATTTATGGACATGAGTGTACTTTACGGTATTTCACTATTGCGGTACTTCCTTTACATGTTACAAAGAAGTAAGAATATGTAAAGCAAATCTTAAGTGGTGTTTTAATTCTCTATTTCAATTTGGATATTTAAATTTTTCATCCTTTATTTAGCGTTGGATGACATAGCTAATTCGGAATTGAAACCAAAATTGTAAATGAAAACCAAAAATCTTTTTATGCAAGCCTCCATGTTGGATGATACACTTGCTTCCTGCTCCTCCTGATAATTAGACCTGACAGTGCCTGCTCCCTAGAAAAATACAGGACAAAATAAAGAACTCTTTTTCACCAAACGAATTATGAAATTAATTTAAAATGGATTCGTAAAAGATTTTTTCGTGGCATCTGTATGTATATATCTCGCATAACTCAAAAACGACTAGCCTCAGAAAGTTGAAATTTTGTACATGGGACTGCTATAATATGTAGATATGCACCTCGGTTTTGGTTGCAATCCGCCGCAAAAAAATTATAAGTATATATATATATATATACCCGCTATGTTACACGCCTCCGTGAGCTTAGTTTTTTTATTCTTATATGTTGGTAAATTGCGCATTTTTTTGCATTAAAAATGATTGAATTATGTTGTTCTTATCTTCCAGTTAAGGTTTTTATGACCTTAGTTAATCTGCATACAATAGTTGTAGAATTGTCAACAATTAAAAAGTTGGTTAAGTGCGCCTAAGCCTAATTTTTTAGTTACCATAGCAGCCATATTTGTTTATATTTGAAACTTAGCTCAATAGTGAGTTCAGTTTCTGCAACCTTCAGTGCCTTTTTGCCGAAAGGAGCCAAAATTGAACTTTCATTTTTGTGCACCAAAAAATCTGCCTTGTTGTCTACTAGCAAATTGCTGGGTTTTGCATAGGAACTCTAATTTTAATTATTTTTTTTATTGTTTTAACTATATTTCATGTTTTATTTCTTTTCTCTGTTTTTCTAGTTTTATTGAAGATATTTTGAGATTTTATGTATCTTTGTCTTGTCTCGAACTGAGAACAGAATTAATTGAATGAAAAATATGTCTCTAATGAAATTCGAGGAAATAAGTATTTCGTATTAGTCGCAAATATTATCCCCAGTCTATGTCAGACAGAGGAGAATGTTTACGAATAGCGCATGCGCATTAGGTAGGCGACTCTGAATAGTCTGTGAAAAAATTGTTCCTATGATATAACTTTCGTGCATTTTGAGTTATAAAATGAATGAGATGTAACGGTGTTAAATGAACTTAGCGCCAGAGTGTCGCTATAGTAAACAATTATAGTGAATTTTAAAGAGTGCATTTATTCTATTGTGGTTTACGCGCTATCGACAAAGTAGATTTAATTCAATTCAATAAGTTTAAATAAAATACAGGAAAAATGCGTATAATTTAATATTCCGTACAAGGAAGTCATGTGGTGTACACATCAGATTTTTTACATTGGTTCATAGATGTGCTTGTTTAAATAAGTAATTTAAGTTTACCTGGATTTCAGGTTTGTTCTTCATTGTGTTTTCTTCGATGTATTTAAATTATTATCTACCGTCAAGGAATCTACATTATTATAAATACACAGTCTCGTGTTCTTTGCAAACATAACATGCACAAAACGTTTGACGACATTAAAGGGAATTATCACTATGCCTTGTAAAGTACCATAGAGACAGGGAAAAGGACGCAAATGACCTTTTTATGATACTTAAATGAAATAAAAGTTAACAGAAGGCACCACTCGTGCTTACAAAATATAGCCAGCAATTATGGCTTAAGTGAAAGATAAAGAATTTACTTAGCTACGTAATAATTAAGTTAGCCTAACTGGTACACAATTAAAGTAACGCGCAAGTTGGTTCTGGTATAAATGCCTAGTGTGACAAGCCTAATGGGGAGTATAACCTGGCGCCGCAGAATGCATCTCTCGAGAGAATCAAAATTAGTAACGTAACCCTCGGCAGGCAGAATACGCTCTGATTATACCTTCTAAAACTTTCTTTTAAATACCATCTACTTTCAACTAGATCTGAAAGTAACGCGGGCAAAAATTTATATTGTGGCAAGAAAATGGAAATGAGAAGGACAGGAAAGTGAATTATGAATTATAAAATGCAGAGACTGTTCGCATATATTAGAAGGTTTTGCTTTGCTGTAAAAAACAAATTTTCTGCTTGATTTTTTTTCCTCTAAAAAAACTTTTTTTTTTCTGCTCGAATTTTTTTTTAGCTGCAACTATATTTTTTAAGGTATAAATTACCGTCTGATACTCGTCAGTTTTATTTTCATGCAAAATGTCGCTTTTAAAGAAACAAAAGATGGAAGGCTATGCTTGTGTTCTTTCTGAAGAAAAATGATTCGTGTCTAGTTATTTAAAAACGTTGCAAAAACCACGATTTTTCGATATCTTAAGTTACGATAGGAAGTGCTATGAACGGCAAACGGAAAAAACGTAAATTTAACTTCAAGTGGAAAAAATTTTCCAAATGCTTATCCGAGGAAAAAACGGAAGGCTTCGAATGTTGCAAAAATAAGATCTTAAATATTAAAAGAAAATCCATCAAACTAAAGGGCAGTTGCAAAATCATTAAAATGCTCAGAGTCAAACTGTAAACAAAGTGATTAATGCCGATTTGAGTTTTAAAAAGGCGGAAAAACGTAATGTGTATCGTCTTTTACCACGACATATCGACGAACACAGAACGCACTCCGGAATGCTTTATAAGAAACATTTATGCAGGCAAAAATGGAAAAACATTGTCACAATATACGAATTTTCGGTATAGTTAAATGACTGCAATAAAAAGAGATCCATTTATTATCATCAAGGAGGAGGAAAAAATCTTAAAATATTGTTCAAGGGATCTAAATAACGTTTTTCTAAAGGATTTATCACTGTTGCTGGTTTTTCATATAACGGCAAATACAAAATAAAGCAAGTGGAGAAAAATGTTAAGATCAACTCCAGGTATTATCAAAAACATATTTTATACCATATTTGCAAATATGAAATACATTCTCTTCACCCACAGTGCCACCAATTAGTAGAACTATATCAAAACAAAGCAAGCAGCAACACGTCAAAATCTACTGTTAATTTCCTGGGGAAAATGGAACACGGAACGAGTATCAACGCCATTCTCTTCACTCATATCCCTAATGAATGTTCTGATTTATCGGCATTGCATTTTTGCGATTTTGGACTTTTAAAAAGCGGGTTGTTCAAACGTCGAACTACAACCTCCTTAGACTTTGAAAGGCTGCTCGAGGAATGGGATAAAGACCTCTTAAAGTACCATAAAAGGGTTTATTATCTTCGAAATAATGGTGTAGAAAGATAACGGAGGATAAGGGTTATCAAATAGAACATTTAAAATATAAAAATTTTAGGTAAAATATTTCCGTAATTACTATAAAAATCGTCTAAAAAATATGCGAACAGTGTCTGTAACTGGTTAAACTAAATGAGACCTTACACATGTATAAAGTTCTGTTTCATATTAGCAGAATCCTTTGCATTCGTGGTGTAGTGGTCAGCACGCTCGGCGCGTATTCGAGGGGTCCGTGGTTCGAGTCCCGGCGACGGCATTGCTCATTTTTCATCTCTCCTGCTTCTAAATAACCTAATGACTCTATAAATGGCGCCCGAACTAAAAAAGGTGGTGGATGATGATTCTCCACCACCGGAATTTGGCGATTGCTTCCCCTAATCCCCAGTCATCCTTTAAAAGGGAGAGTATATAAGGTATTTCTTCCGCCTTCTTCGCATGCCTTCGTGGTGTAGTGGTCAGCACGCTCGGCGCGTATTCCAGAGGTCCGTGGTTCGAGTCCCGGCGAGGGCATTGCTCATTTTTCATCTCTCCTGCTTCTAAATAACCTAATGACGCTACATCCCAAAAATACAAACTTTTTCAGTTTTAATCTTCATGTTCTGGTAAACAAATAAGCGCTAAATATAGTTTTGAACAAATTTAAGGAATTAGTGATACCGTAGTGAAAAATTTAATTTAACAATCGCATTACTTAGATTTAAAAGTAACCTAAGACACTTAAATGCGTTTAAAAAGCGAAATTATCTGCCAGATCCTGCAAAAAAATGTCACCAAATGTCTTTTCCATTTTTATGGAGATTGGGTTTATATACATGTATAAATGCCCGCTGAGAAAAACGTATTAAGAAATCTGAACTCCACCCAAGCAATGACCTTTTTAAAGGAGAGGGAATGATTAAATTTCTGTTTGCTCCAGCAAAACTCGTGGTGCATAGTAATTCAGGCAAGAAGTAAGACACGGCTCTTTTGCCGATCTCAAAGAAATGGGATATCAAGCTGCTTTTATTTTTGGTGATTTAGTTTCTTAAAAGTAGAATCATGTTACTGTTTAAAGTTCACTATAATTTAATTTTCGATCACAATATTTGCGAGAATGAAATAAATACTTTGTTTCTGTTCTGTGAAATAAAATCATTCCTTTTTATTTCTTGTACAAAGTAAAGGAAATGTTGTATTCACGAAAAATTTCGGATATCGTATTTCAACGAAAATATCCATTTTGACCACTATCTAAAGTATTCGAACTATGTTACTGCCACGTATCTATACGTACTCACAAAGTAAAAGATTTTTTTTGCCAAAACGGATTATAAAATGGATTTAAAATGGATTCAGAATATATGTTTTTGTGATGTCACATATACCTGTACGTACTTATATATGAATCTTGCGTAACTCAAAAACGATTAGCCTCAGAACGTTGAAACTTTGTATATAGGACTATTATAACATCTAGCTGTGCATCTCCCTTTGTAAGAATCTTAAGTTTGACTAACGTTTATTTTATTTTAAAACTTGACTACCATTCTTATTAAAATTAACGCGTGAATATATTTATGCAAATTAGACTTGCTAACGCTTAAGTATTTAAGTTGTGGCTTTTTGCCAAAAGCGTAGTAGAAGGAGAGAGAGTGAGCCATCTTGCCACGACTCTTGACGAGAGCTTGCCATCAATTACTGTCCGCCTTTAAGGCCAGAGGTTTTAATCCTCTCGAAAGCTAAAGACGTATTATAGTTTTTCGCAGTTTACGTACTACAGACGTAATAGTTTAAAAGGTCAGTCTTAGTGTTGGTCATCTGTGTAAACTATTAAAAGTTAGCTCTTATTTAAATTTTAGTTAGTTAGTAGTCTTTTATTTTTACGTTCAGACCACAAGTGGGTGATCTTTATATCCCGGAGTGCAAGAGCGTCTGCGAAACGAGGAAAAAAATGAAGGGTAATTTTAACCTTCTCATCTCGGCGTCTTTGCTACTCCATAGGACATAGTTTGCAGTCACCTCGCTGTCCAGTCAGGACACATCATGTTCACCCAACAAATAAAAAGGAATGCGAGTCCTGATACCTTTTCCCTTTTTGTCTGCAATCGGCCACACCAAGCGCGTATATATACAGAGAGATAGGTAGATAGATATGGGTGGATATCTTTTTCCAAACTGTTCCGTACAAAAGAAAGTTAACTTGAATTTGAAGAAGTTGACTTAGAGAAGCAAAAAGTGGAACTTTTTGGAAAAAAAGGTAAGATAAGGTTCAAAGTGTCCAATAGCAGTATTATAGTTCAAAGTGTCCAATAGCAGTATTATACAATAGTCCAATAGCAGTACTTCTACGTGTGTTCAAAATATCTTATCCTGTTAAATTTTGTGTGTGGTGAGGTGTGTGGTTTGTGTTGGGTGGTGTCTGTAAAAATTATTATCGAGGAGAAGAGTGACTCTAACATGGCAGCGGAAGAAACTTTCTAAAAGATGACGTCCACTGTAAAATGCGAAAACTAAACTGGCTGAAAGTTGAGGCAAAAAGGAATAACCGAGATTATAAAAGATTGTAATCTTATAATTACAATTATAAAGGAGAGAAACAAGAAATTTTTACATACTTACATTAAATTTCTCATCGTAGTCATTTAACTACTATTTACTTCTGATTAAGGTTCAAGTAATGATTATCACTTCACGATAGAGAAGATATTTAAAAAAAATAGTTAATAGCAGCTTTCTTTAAGGATAGAGAAATTTTGAATAAAGGTGTTTTATTCTCTAAGAGAATTTTTACGAAGTTAGAGAACTCTTCCTGTAAGTATTCGACATTGTTGCAGATATTGTTTATACTAAGGAGTTGAGTATGTATTGTATTGAGAGTAACTGTTTTGGAGAAGTTTGAGTACCAATGAATGAGTTTTATAGTAGGGAAATCAAAATCTCGTCTTTTGTCGTAAATTTTAATCTCTTTAAAACTGATAATTTGCAAATCTAGGTAATTAATATCTTGCTGTAGAAAGTTAGTTTTATTTAGTATCAAACACGAGGGACAAATGTGATTGATTGTATTCGATTTTATTGAAGTTGTTGATTGCAATGATATCATCCGTGTATCTGTAAATGTTAGAGTAATAGGAACGTTGTATTTGAGAAAACTGTTGTTGGAACAGAAATTCCTTAGTGTGAATAGTTGCAAATTACAAATGTAATCATATTTTTTAAAATAAATAAATTAAATTAAATTCTAATTATATTACTAAATAATGTGTTGGCGATTCTCTACCCAAACTGCATCCCTGTTTCTTTCTTTTTTTTTTTTTTTTGCAAAATCTTTTCTTCGTTATAAATTATATTAACCTGTTGGCGCAGCCAAATCACCAAATTCATAAATCTGTCATATTATATAACGTCCTCATACAACACTCTGATGAAAAGATAGCGTTACCTAGTGACCACAATTAACACCGCTGATTGGCTGAACACCATGGCGCTCACATATCTATAAATAGAGCTTCTTCTCGATGTACAGGCGAAACGCTTGGAAGATGGATGCTAAAATAAATGTATAATTTTATATTCAATATTTTGTTTCATTTCTGTTCCCCCCTGACTGCGCAACATCAATAATGTATGAGAATCTATATTACATGTATATATATGTAAAATATAAAAAATAAAATGGCTTTGCTCTACGCGAACAGGCAACCTGTAGAGACATTAGGTTATTACGAAGCAGGAGAGGTGAAAAATAAGCAACGCCTTCGCCGGGAATCCAACCACGGACCTCTCGGTTACGCGTCGAGCATGCAGACCACTACACCACGAAGGCATGCGAAGAAGGCGGGAGAAATACCTTATATACTCCCCCTTTTAAAGGGTGACTGGGGTTTTGGGGACCCAATCGCCAAATCGCGGTGGTGGAGAATCAGCATCCACCAACTTTTTAGTTCGGGCGCCAGTGTAGAGACATTAGGCTATTTCGGAGCAGGAGACATGAAAAATGAGCAAAGCCTTCGCCGGGAATCGACCCACGGACCTCTCGGTTACGCGTCGAGCATGCAGACCACTACACTACGAAGGCATGCGAAGAAGGCGGGAGAAATACCTTATAAACCTATAATTAACTTTCCACAATTTCAGGGTCTTTCCCCTTAAACGAGCACTTTCGAGAACATTCTGGCATGTTATATATCCGCTAGTATAAATACCGAGTACGCGCAATTTTTGTCAGACTGCTTCCTTCTATATCTGCTACAAGACCCTGCGCTGCTCATCCCATCCTTTTTCCCTTTGTTAGAACAGTTATGACGTAAAAAGCCTAAAATTAATCTTACTTAGCTTAAATCACGATTGAATATGTAATTTGGAGAATTTCATCTAAAGAAAAATGATCTGCGGTGAGAGTTGAATAAAGAAGATGTGCAAGCTAAAAAGCCAAATCCTTCTGTGTCGTCATTTTGCAGCTTTCCACTCAGCCACAACGACGCCCGGACTGTATTGCCAACCTTTGTCATTCCTGTGCCTACCCGCCAAAACATTACACACATACACACACACACACACACATATATCCGCTCTATTGCCCGGCTCGGTGGGTTCAGTTTACCTTTTGCTTTAAATGTGATTCATTTATGTTACTCGACTATAGAAAATGGAGCTGGTTAGAACGAGCTGTTCATATAAGGTTAAGTCAAGAAACTGTCGAAAATAAAGGTTAACCTAAATGAAGAGAAAACCAAGATGGTAAATCTAAAGCAAGGCGGAACCTTTAGTTTTCTTGGCTTCTATTTTAGAAAAGTCTTTACAAGACGAGATAAAACTGGGATCTTGAAAACGTCTCGAATGAAAGCCCGCAGAACGTTGTTATCTAAACTAAAGATAATATTCCGCAACTACATATCGCAACCAGTTAGCAGAGTTATAGCACTGGTTAAGGATTTCATGCCTTTATTTAATCTGCATGCAATAGTTGTAAACCTATGAGCAATTTAAGAGTTGTTTTATTGCCACTAAGCCTAACGAATCTGCCATTTGTTTATATTTTCAGTGTCTTTTTGCCGAGTAGGACGAAAAGTAAACTTTCAGTTTTGTGCATGGAAAATTCTGTCTTCCTGGCTGCTAGACGAATTGCTGGTTTTTGCCTAGAAACTCTAATTTTAACTGGAAAAATGTTTTAAAGTGTGTTTAATGCTTTATGTTTTTCTGTATTTTACAATTTTTAATGAAGATTACTTAAATTCCTATGTATTTTTGCCTTGCCGACAAATTATATCTTAATTCCTTGAATAAGAAAGATATATCTCTAATAAAATTCGAGGAAATAGGTTTGAATGAAATGCAGCAAATAATGTGTATAATTTAATAGGCCGTACAACGATCTCACGGGGTTCACAGATCAAATTTTTTTTTATTAATATTGTAATTCAGACCCGCGTAAGTAAACCAGCGAATCAATACACTAATAATTAAATAAACTATCTGATGCCTCTAATAATATTCTGGTTAAAATTGGTAGCGCTGAATTTAGCAATTGAAAACAATTTAGTTATTGATTAATGCAAGGTGCGTCAGAAAGTTTGGCCAAATAGGCCAAATAGAACGAGACACCCACGCATACGGATTGAGAGATATGCCAACGAGCGTTCTCCATCGGACAAGTCACCGAAATGAAACAGTGGTAACCACCTTTACAAGACATCAGATTTAGTGCTACCAATACGATCCGGAGACCAAGCAACAATTATTGACGTGGTGTACATTGTGTTCCCCGCTTCCCCAAAAAAGTCTCTGACAAAATCCAAGATTAAGATGATCTTGATCGCCTTTCGAAAGCAAGGGCTTGATCCGTCATGCATTTCTACTCGAGGGTCAAACTGTCAAAGCCGGAGTTTTGAAGCAGCTGCTGCAACGCATCAGACGAGTTTGGCCAGAAACGTGCCGGAGTGGACAGTGGAGTTTCCTCCACAGCAGCACCCGTCCACACACTGGGCTTCGCGTGCTCAGCTTTCTCACTCAACGCAAAGTGACTTCTCTTCAGTACCCTCCTTACTCTCCAGATTTGGAACCGGTAGACGTTTTTTGTTCCCAACGCTAAATTAGCCCTGAAACGTTTACGCTTCGCAGGCGTTGCGGATATCCAACAACACGTGACCACTTTGCTTAGAACGATTCCACAAGAAGCGTTTACTGACGGTTTCCAAAAGCTTTACAACCGACGTCAGAAGTGAGGTGTAGTTACTGGTGATTACTTTGAAGGGTAGTACATATATTTTGTTTGTAAGTCTTGTTTCCTTTATTTTCCGAAAATTCTTCACCGAACTTTTCACACGCACCTTGTACTATGTGAATGAACCCTGTTTTCATTATTCGCTAACAGATGTAGCACAGCCAGACGATCAACAGAAGTTTTCCTTCTTCTGAACTCTGCCCAATCAGTGGCCGAGCCGTAAAGTCGCTGAACACTAGTAGTTCGGTCCGAGGTTGTAATCCTGAGAACGGGCTGAATGCACGGGCGGTTTGGTTGTTTTCTTCAGATGTAATGTGTATACGAACCAGTTTCCCTTAGAATGTCCTCCACGAAGGCATCCCTTCCTTTAGACAGACAGCTCTCTAGTACTTTGAAATAATCAAAAATAAACCAAACCATACCAACCTTGTAAGTAGAACAACTAATTAGTCTCCTGCTTTAGACGCATTAGGTATTTTTTGAAAGCAGGAGATGTGAAAAATGATCAGTGCCCTCACCGGGAGTCGAAATTCGGACCTCTCGAATACGCACCGAGTGCGCCAAGTGGCACCAAGAAGGCATGCTAAGAAGGTGGGAGACATATACCTTACATACGCCCCCTTTTAAAGGCTGAAAGGGGATTAGGGGACCCAGTCGCCAAGTACTGGTGGTGGAGAGTCATCATCCACCACCTTTTTTTAGTTCGGGCGCCACTGTATAGATATTAGGTAATTTTGAAGCAGGAGACATAAAAAATGAGTAATGCCCTCTTCCGGACTCGAACCTTGGACCTCTCGAATACGCGCCGAATGTGCAAGCCATTTCACCACGAAATCATTCTAAGAAGGAGGGAGAAATACCTTAGAAGTGTAATACTAATTAAATAAATTATTTGATGCCTCTAAAAATACTCTGGTTAAAATAGTGGCTCTTAATTTAGCAAATTAAAACAATTTAGTTATTGATTAAAAGTATATGAAAATGATAGTACTGGACCATTAAAAGTCAGACATCTGAAGAGACAACTATGGGTGGAACCTATGAAAAGAAGGAGATGGTTTTGTGACGTCATTATAGATGTTAGCCACGTAATTAATCAAGCAGACCACTTAGAATGCTTGTTGTTTTTGTATTATGGCGTCATTTCCGTTCGCTGCATTTCTTTTCTTATTTAATTTAGTAAATCGCCGCTAAAGGTCAGTCAGTCTTCTATTACAGGATGGCTTCTGATTAGTTCTCAAAAGTCACGTAAACTTCACGTGATCTTTGGAAACCAATCGAACGTAGTCAGTCAAGTTAAAGTTTTGTAAAATATGTGCAGTTTTATTGCTAATGGAGGAACTGCTACTGAATTTATATAATCGCTTAGAACGAAAAAATGGTTTTTATATGTTGAGATGATCACGAGCTGATTTGGAGAAGTATATTGGGAGTGTACAGAAAGCGGAAAAATAAAGGAAAGCTAACTTCTGTTTAATTGGATGAGAGGATTTGATGGAATTTAGATATAAAACTGCATATATATTTTACAGAAATTCAATTTTCGTTTCGATTTCTCTCCTTCTAAATTTCATTCCGTGACAGCAGCCTGCTAGACTGCGAGCTCAGCGAGAGCGTAAAAAACCTCAACGAAGTCTTTTGAGCAACAGTTAAAATCTAAAAACTTTCAGATTTCTTTTTTATTTGTAAATTTTTACTTCATTCTGCAGGTTAAATGCATCAAAGTCGAAAGGCAACTCATGAATTATATATATGCAAATATTTTATGAAAATAAAATTAGAATAGAAATAGAATTTAATGCACGTGTATAATAAAGTAATTTAACATACCAAAAGGAAAAAATCTGATGTGTACACAACATGACTTCCTTGTACGAAATATTAAATTATACGCAAATTTCCTGCATTTCATTTAAACATATTGAATTAATAGTTAACGAATTTTGAATTAAATCTACTTCGTCGATAGCGCATAAACCACAATAAAATAAACGCACTTTTTAAAGTTCACTATATTTATTTACCATAGCCACACTTCGGCGCTAATTCACTTAACACCGTTACATCTCATTCATTTTATAACTCATAGCGCGCAAAAATTACAGCATCTGAAGAATTACCAAAAGTTCTATTCAAATACTGTAATAAATCTAAAGCGATGTATAAAAGGAAGTAAACAAATAAAAAAGAAAGTTTTTCACAGACGATTCAGCGCCGCTTACCTAATGCGCATGCGCTACTAATTAATTCACTTCTCACTTCGCGGGAAGACAAAAATACATAAAAATCCAAAATATTTTCATTAAAAATTGAAAGACATAGATAAACATAAAACAGCAGGTAGAATTAAAACAATTTTTACAGCTAAAATTTCAGTTTCTACGCAAAAATAAGCTAATAACTTAAATGATAATTCCAGAACGAATCAAGCATAATTTAATTCGCAATAATAAAAGAAGACTTTACTATGTTGTTGCGAGGCTTAGTTTCTCTAGATTCGCAACAAATCCACTATTGTGCTAAGTTTCAAATGTAAACAAATATGACGGCTATGGCAATCAAAAATTAGACTTTACTTCAAAAACTTTTAAATTGTTGATTATTCCAAAATTATTGCATGTTGGTTAACTAAAGGCATAAAAATCATAACTAGAACAACATAATTCCATAATTTTTAGAGCAAAAAATTCACAGTGTACAAATAATGATGAATGAAATAATGAAACTCAGCTCACTGAACCGACTAACAGAGTGCAGATTGTATATATATATACTTTTGGTGCCCCCGATTGCAGCCAAAATAGGAGGTGCCCATCTGCATGTTATTAACAGTCCTATATGCAAAATTTCAATGTTCTGAAGCTACTCGTTTTTGAGTTATGCGAAATTACGTACATACAGACTCCAGTTTCACAAAGTCTTCCCAGAAGGCCTTGTTCTCCCGTAGCCTTTACGTGCCTTTCCATATTCCAATAACCATTCATCATCACAACGACGAAGCATAAATTTGAGCTGCAGTTAGTGTCGGAGTCGTGTGGAAGACTGTGAGGAAGGAAAGGGGGAAAAAATAGCTAAAAATTAAAATAATTAAATAAAAAAATCCTAAAGGTTTCAGATTTTAAATTACGTCCTTAAGCGTTTTTTAACATTTTGTGTGTTACCTTTATTTATTAAATATCCTGTTCTTCGCACTTAAACTATAAAATTCAGTTAAAGAACAATACCGCAAAATAATTTTTAACTGAGCATATCTTTAGAATTTCCTATACACAGTCTCGCGCTCTGGATATAAAAATGTTCTTTCTGTACAACGTTGCCATTGCTCAATCTGAAATCCTGGAGTTTGTTCATCGAATATTCGTTAAAGTTTTACAAAATATGAAATCGATCATAAAACAAATTCCAAATTTCAAATTTGGGCTTCCAGATGCCCATATTCGCAGTAGGATGACGTCATTCAAAATTCGATAGCTTTATGTACACCGTGGTTTTATGCCAAAAACATACATACATTTATGCACGTTCTTCATTATTTAATTTCTTTAAATATAATACAGAGCTGCAATATTTGGTGGTAACAGTTTGAAAACTGATTCAGACTTTTAATGTTTCCGACGCAAAATCGCAAAACGGAAACAATAGTCCATCGGGGACAAAGCCCCTTTGTACTAATAATAAATTTAAATTAAAGAAAACTTAAACAGATAAAAAGAAATCTAATAAATTATTAAATTAATTTTAAATAGAAAAAAAAATTCGGACCTTGTTTTATTTGGAGCATTGGCTGGAACAACAATTCCACTTAGAAGTTAAGAAGCGGCTTAATCTATCACCATTTGAATTTAAGCCCTCATTATACGTATGATGTTCTATTCCAAGGGATGACAGGTACCATTTTTTTTTTCTAGCATCACGCCAAGGGAAAAGGATAAAACGATTAAATCTCCACTAAAGAGAACAGTGAGAATTCTAGAAACAGTATGAGGGTATGGAAAGTAATTTAACGGGAAAGTGTAGTTTTAAAAATAAAGAGGGAAGAGTTCAAGACTTTCTGATCGCGATGCCCTGTCTATATAATTCTTTCAGTCCAGCAGAAATTTTACCTGAATACTTTTCCTAAATTCAACATGAGAATAAGCTTAAGACTTCTCCGTACAAATGACAGCAATGGTCCCTCCATTTGGTTATATGATTCAGAAAGTCTACAAAGCCACTAGCGTGGGAAGTGACTAACTTGGAACGTGCGCGACCAGAGTATCACTTTTTGTTCTTTGAGGGGAATACAAAATTTACCCGCTCTCATAAATTCATCACATATCTTGTAGATAAGATATTGGACTCCGGACCGGTCAATAAGGGACCTTTCCTAAGCTCCCAGATCATTAGGTGCATAATTTGTATACCTCCGTGGCCGACATTGCCTAGGGACAATTCCTAGCCAGGAGCTTCCCAGAGTTCTCTACGTCAATCCGGGGGGCATATCTTGGAGAATAAGCCTTTGGCATATGTTTGGGAGGTTTTCGTTCTTTAAAAGTCTCAACCTCTGTGCAAGGTTTGAATACGAGCGAAAGGCAGGCCTGTATTCAGAATTAGAATTGATTTTTAAGGCATGTTTACTATTAAAACAAAATTATGCGCTAAAATTGTGGTTCACTTACATAAAAGAAATGCCGGAGCCCTTTCATTTTGGGGCTCCAGTTGAAATTAGAATTTATCTCGAAAACTGGGAAATACCGGAGCCGGGCTCTGGTGGGCTCCGGGGCAATTTAAGCTGTGCCAGAAGCTGTGTCTGTGGGTTAAAACTATGGATAAGTACAGGTTAAACATATGGGTATGGAGACCCCATTGGTGAGTGTAAATTAGTAAAAATGTGAAGAATGTAGTCATTTTAATAGTAAGTAGAACTTATTTCGCTAAAGATTTGATTCCATGGACTCCACTCGTTGTTTGAGAATATAGAATAGGTTTTTTTAACCTTCAAAGTACACTGCGAAAAAAGAAAAGTTCTGTAGCTACCGTTCTACTGGGCCAAATTCGAATTGCGTTTTCCATGTTTCGAAAACGCGACTTAGGGTATGTATTAGATATATATATTGTTCTAATATAGGTATTTTGACACAAAATCGGACTTTTTTTGATATGACATGCCAGTTTCTTTCCGTATTTTGATTCTGCGACTTGAGTTATCCCAAAATGCCAAATTTTGTAAAAATCGCACGAGTAGTTTTTAAAAAATTAGCTCTCTAAATTTTAGTTCCTCAATGTTAATTGAATTTGGTATATATTGATCATTCTCTCTTTTTTTTTGTTAAACTTATTTGATTCTTCCTTTCACATTTCAAAATTTAGGTTCATTTCAAATAAAATTAGCTCATTTTTTATGATTTACTTTTAAAATTTGTATATTTAAATAATATTTATAAATTTTTGGAAAACATTTTGAATTATAATCTATAAAATTTTTATCATTACCTTAAAGAAGATGCATTTCTAAGTATACCTGCAAAAAGTTAGAGCTCTGTATTTCAAAATTTTCGAAGCTATACGTTAATTTATATGTTGGCGCGTTTTGAATTTTGGCATATTAGTTGAAAACGATAATAACATCGAATATGGTTTACGCACTTTGTTAAATTATTTGAAAATAGAACAATGTGACTTTTTTCCAGCTCATGCACAATGTAAAAAGGTAGGAACGATGCGACTTTTTTTCCGTTCCTGACAATGGGAGAGATAGAAAAATATGTTGCCGTGTATTAAGAAGTTCTCCAAGTGAATTATTCTTGGCGAAAATTGAAAAAAATTCGCCAAGTTAAATTTTTGAGTTCCTGTGTAGATTTCGTACCAAATTTTATAAAATCTAATATTTAGGCATCATTTGAGTAGTAGAATCGAAATATTTTAAAAAATTGGTATGTTATTTCAGAAAAAGACATATAAATATATAAATATCAGATATATAAATCTAATATATATCCTAAGTCACGCTTTCGAGACATGAAAAGCGCAACTTGAACTTCGTAAATAGGCCCAGTAGAACGGGAGATATGGAACTGTCCCCCCCTTTTTTTTTCGCAGTGTACCGTCTTGGAATACTTTATTTCCTGCTCAATAGTTATTCCGGCGTTTTTCAGTTATGAGAGGAAGGCAATGCTACATTTGCATATCGCAAATAGCCCGCCAAGTCAGAACCTAGTTTCGTGGAAAACAAATTCTATGTTTATAGTTGGGAACCGTAAGAAAAGTGCTGCCTTTTCATTTATTAAAAGAATTCTAAGATCTTAGCAACAACAACAACAAAAATAAAAAGATGCATAGTATTTTACTATCACCAGGTAACTGCCGTAAAAGCAGTATTCTTCTGAGAGGCGAAGCATTAGTAATAAAAATTATCAGTAATATGATCTGATAATCGTCTCAATGTGTTCTTAAAAGCAACAGATCTGAACTCTAGTTCAGTGGCGTCTCGAAGTTCCATCAGGACAATGCTCCGACCCACGCATCCAAATCCATCCAGAATCTTTTGGCAAAGCACACCAGTGAACAGGTTCACGCCCCTGTTCCCTCCACTGGCTCCGGGGGACTTTTGGCCCTCTTCCAGACTGGTGATCATATTTAAAAGAGCAAAATTTCAGGAAACGAATGAAATCAAAACTAAATCTGGTGCAGACCCCATGCAGGGATGAGGAGAGAAGTACATGTTTCAAAGAAGACTGCATTTTTACATGAAAAGATAATGTGTTCTTTTCTTTTCTTTTTTTTTAAACCCCTGAAAGTAAGTATTATTCTTTTTCCTAGTAGGAGACCTTCAATCTGATACAGGAAGAGAAATCCTTGACGTAGAAAACTGAGATGTTGCTGCCATTTCGTCTGCTTAAAATCTGTAGTTTCCATGATGAGTGAATGGAGAAGACTTCCAAGCGTAATTACCTGCTTGTGCTGTAGATCTATTATTCCATCTGAGAAACAAAAGTTGTAAGCCTCATATGCACGTATTAAAGATAGGATGTGAGTGTGGGAACCAAGTTGGAAATACTTGTTTACGAAGTGTATGACAGAAGGATGATTCATTTATTTCTGAATCATCCTTCTGTGATGTACACATTGCACAAAAAATGGGAAAGTTCTGTACCTCCTGTTCTACTGGACTGAGATCGTCACTCCCGTTCTACTGCATTACAGAAGGATGGTTCATTCATCTCTGATATATCCTTCAGTGATGTACACCTTGCACGAAAAAATGGGAAAGTTCTTTATCAAAAATGGGAATGTTTTTATATCTCCTGTTCTACTGGACTGATTTTCACTCCCGTTCTACTGCATTACAGAAGGATGATTCATTTATCTCTGGATCATCCTTCTGTAATGTACACCTTGCACAAAAAAATGGGAAAGTTCTATATATTCCGTTCTACTGCTTTACAGAAGGATGACTCATTTATCTCTGAATCATTCTTCAGTAATGTACACCTTGCACAAAAAAAAAATGGGACAGTTTTATATCTCCCGTTCTACTGGATTGATTGTTGAAATTTAGCTTGGATTTTCCATGTCTCGAAAACGCGACTTAGGATATATATTAAATTTTTATGTAGCATTGCTCCAAAATAGGTATTTTAACCCCCAAACCGGATTTTTTCTGAAATAAGATACCATTTTTTTTTCACATTTCGATTCTGCGACTCAAATTATGCCAAAGTGCCAAGTTTTGTAAAAAATCACACGAGTAAGTTTTGAAAAATTAGCTATTAAATTCTAGCTTCTCCACGTTAATTGAATTGTGAATACATTTATTAATATCTCTTTTTTTATGAAACTTATTTGATTCTTCCTTTCACATTTCGAAATTTAGGTTCATTCCAAATAAAATTCGCTCATTTTTTTATGATTTATTTTTAAAATTTGTACTTTTAAATAATTTTTATAAATTTTTCGAAAAAACATTTGAATCATAACTTCTAAAATTTTTACCATCACCTTAAAGTGGATAAAGTTCTAAGCGTACCTGCAAAAAATTAGAGCTTTTTATTCAAAATTTCCGATGATATACGTGAATTTATGTATTGGCCTTTTTTGAAATTCGGTAGATTAATTGAAAGCGATAATGACGGAAATGTTTTTACGCACTGTGTTAAAATTACTTGAAAGAAGAAACTATGTGACTTTTTCTCCGCTGATCCACAATGTAAAAATTTAAGAACGATGTGACTTTTTTTCCGCTCCTGCACAATGGAAGGGAAAGGAAAATAGGTTGCTATAAATTAAGAAGTTCACCAAGTGAATTATTTTTTTCTCAAACCAAAAAAAAAAATGCGCCACGTTAAATTTTTGAATTTCTCCTTAATTTAACAAAATTGAATATTTAGGCTAATTTGAGTCCTAGAATCGATACATGGAAAAAAAATTGGTATGTTATATTAGAAAACGTTTCATTTTGTCTCAAAATATCTATATTAAAACAAAGCTGTACATAAATTTAATCTATATCCTAAGCTGCGGTAAGACATAGAACACTCAATTTGGATTTCATCAATCGGCTCAGTAGAGCGCAAGATACAGAACAGTCGCCCCCCCCCCTCTTTTTTTTCTCCGACTCTGTACATATAGACGTCACAAAATCTCTTCTGAATCCATTTTACAATCTGTTTTGGAAAAGAGAGCCCGTTGTTCTGCCCGTACGTACAGATGGCAACATGAGCATATTTCAAATAGATTCAAGAGGAGTCAAAATGGATGTTTTCGTTGAAATTATGATACGGAAATTTTTGGCGATTACAATACTTCCTTTATTTGGTACAAGATTTAAAGAATCTGTTGTGTTCCATTCGAAACTGAACAGAGGTATTAGATTGCAAGTTCGCACCCTTATGTTAGTTTAGATATGTTTTGCTCAAACCTCGTAATGAATTTTTCAAAAACAACTTCTACTTCTAAAGCTTCAATATGTTGGTGCTGCTAGAATAATAAATAACACCTTTTCAACAATGTGAGAGCAATTCGATATAATCGGTATGGTTTTATCATCACAGAGTTTTTACCATGAAGGAAAAGTTTCTTATATTACCAGTTTTTCAGAATGAGAGATGGAGAAAGCGGTATTGTAACAGAAGAGAGCGAATTCTGTCGCCTGTGGTTGGTTCAATTATACATCTGCGTTTTGTATTGTACGAAATTTTTAATTGTGTAAGAATTTCTAATAATTGAATTTAAAATTTAGTTGATAAACGCAGTAAAGTCTCATAAAAACAAAGGCATCGTAAATTAAAGAGGAAGAAGAAATAATTTGAGAGGTACTCAGTGCAAATTTCGAGGCAGTTGCCATTTCCCATCGTTTCGCAAATTCAGTATTCAAAGTGATGAAAAACTTCTTGAAATGGTGCCAAATGGCGCCTGCATGATAATTCGACAATACTTTCCTGTTTTATTTTTAACAAAAATAAATCCAATCGAGTACAAATTCTTCAGATGGAAATGAATGAATTCTTGGCACAGGAAGATGTGTTCATATAAGAACCGGGTTTATAACTTGTCTATTAGAATGTTCTGGCTATTTTATTTTGAATCAGACTTCTGATAAACTGGTCTAGAAAGATATGCTTCAACAGTGAATTTTGTTTTCAGTGTGAAGATCTGAAAGGTTTCAGATTTTTAAGATAGTCCAAGAGGTCATTTTGATGATTTTGTTTTATTGTAAACGAGCGGAAAAAAGTCATCGTTCATTATATCAAAGAATTTTAACAAAGTGCGTAAACCTCATCTGGCGTTATTATCGCTCAAAATAAATATGCCGAATTTCAAAACGCGCCAATGTGTAAATCCACGTATATCCTAGAAAATGTTGAATAAAAGACTCTATTTTTTTGCAGGTATGCTTAGAAATACATCTACTTTAAGATGATGGTAAAAATGGTTAAAATAAGGTTATAATATAATTTTTTTAAAAAAGTTAAAAACATTTCTCCTAGAAATCTACTCATGGTTTCTTTTGATGTAAAATCATTACTCACCAATGTTCCAGTGGAGGGTGCATGAAAATGTCTAGAAACCAGACTTCGTAAATTTCATTTATCTTGCATCGAAACTGATGAGCTCTCTCAACTCTGTTTCAAATCAACGCATTTTGTTTTTTAAAATAAGTATTACAAGCGCACTGAGGGATTAGATATCCCTCAGTGTGCTGACCCCTCAGTCTCATCCTGGCTGATACTTAAATGCATTATTATGAACCAAATTTACTTGCAACTTTAAACTTCACGGTATGGTTTTGCTACGTAGACGATACTTTTAACCCTGTTTGATGGTAATAAAGATGATTTAAACAAGTTCTTTCAACAATGAGTTCCACTGATCCTTCCATTCAGTTGACTTTTGAACTTGAGACTTGCAACTCTCTTCCGTTCCTCTACATTTTGGTCACACATAACACATCCAACTTCAGAACTACAGTTTACCGTAAGCCTTCATCCGTCCGCCTTCCATCACATTTCAAATCATGTCATCCGACTCAACAAAAGTTAGCGTCATTTTATTCCTATGTTTTCCGTGCACTTCAAGTTTGCTTCTCCAAATTGGCTCCTGATCAAGAACTAAATTCTTTAAAAGCAATAGCTATTGACAGGGGCTTTTCACCCAACATTATTAATCAAGCAGTTAAAAAATTCTCATCTCAACACACGCCAAAAGGCACACTGTTGTTTTAGGAGATTATAAGAATTCTGTGGCCATGCCTTTCTTTCCATCAATTGGCTATAAAACTGCACGTATTTTACAGGAATATAACTTTCGGGTCGTTTATTCTCCCATCAATAAAATTTCGAGTTCCATACTCAAGGACCCCATCCCGGATATGAATTCCTGTGGTATTTACATGATTCCTTGTGAGTGTGGTTTCATTTACATTAGCCAAACTAAGATAGCCTTAAAATTTCAAGTTAAGGAACGTGAGGCATATGTTAGAAAAAAAAAGAAACACAGAAATCCTCTGTTGCCCATCATTGTTGGTCCGAAAATCACACGTTCAGTTTTTCTGAAGCCAAAATTATTCAGAAAGCATCTTCCATTGATGAACTGCATTTCCTAGAGGCGTTTTACATTAAAAAAAAAGTCTTTCTGCTCTAGTCGGCGGCCCATCTTTGCCATCTTTGCCTTCAGCCTTTAAAGAAATTATATTTTAGTTCTGGTTTCATCAACAGGTGGCGCTAGTATCTTAACTCCTGACCAGCCATTCTTATCTTTTGTTATCTAATCACTATATCTTATCTCGTTCATTTGGGCTTTAGCAGCTGTGGTTGATGGTGCGGTAAAACCATCGAAACTAGTCCTGTGAAAATTTGCAAATATAATGCTGATGTTCGTTTTGGGGTTCTAGATTAATACTTGTTCGGCGTGTTATTTTATCTTAATCGCCCAAAAGGGTCTCTTAACGTTTTTTACGTTCTCGCAGTTTAACCAGTCTGGTGTTACATTCACTCCTACTAAACCATAATTTTTTTGTCTTTTTAGCTTTATTATTAAGTATTATTTTCATCGCACTTCGCCATACGCAAGTCAACGGCAAAATTTCAAAAGCAGCATAACAGTATACGTTTAGAATTTACGATGCAGCATTAAATGTTGGCACACATTTTTCTGTTCTGAGTCTTTTCTCATTTTATCATATCATTCATAACATCATATCAGTTTTCTGATCAAAATGGCTTTACAAAACTTTTTTTTTTGTGTGCGTGTTTTTATTATTAATGTTTTGCGTGTTTACTTTATTTATTAAATACAGCATTCTTGGTGCTTATGCCACGTAAAATCGATTCAATAGCAAAATCACAAAATATTTAAAAAGAGCATGTCTTCGGAAATCCCGATAGACAGTCTAGCGAGATGGAAATAAAAATCCTTTTTTTTTAACCTTAAGTGTTGCCATTGCTCGCTTTGAAATAGTTGAGTTTGTTAATCAAAAATTCGTTAAAATTTTACAAAATATGAAATAGATAATAAAAAATTCGGAATTCCAGGGGTTCATATTCGGGTGGAGGACTACGTTATTCAAAATTGGATGGCTACAGGTACCATTGCTTTTTCACAATGCGAGAAACATACGTACATTCACGCAGATTCTTCATTATTTAATTTCTTTAAGCATAATACAGGGCGATAATATTTGGTGGCAACAATTTAAAAAGTAATAACCCGTTTATAGTGATTTAAAGCAAAATTCCGTTTTGAGACTAGCACTAACGCATCCCTTCTGGGCTAATAACATGATTTTTCTAACAAACAATACGTTTCTTCAAGTAAAATAAGGAACTGTGGGTCGATATACAATTTAACATCACAGAAATGAGTTACTTTAAACTCTACCTTAGTAAAACCCAAATTTTAATTTTGCAGTATCTGTATATTCTGAAATAAAACGCATCTTATCAGAGATTAACATAGTAAGAAAAAACTATATATAATGTAGAAACCTTGTTTGAATATTTGAGTTCTAAAGATCATATCCTCAGTTTCATTTTGACAACAAAATGTAAGTTCTGGAAGGAGATTTTAAAAGGCTTCCACGTTTCCTTAGCAACAAAAGAGAAACATTAAGAATTGCCTTATTAGATATTTAGGTCTTTGAAGGAAAAAAAAAGAAAAGAAAAGCTAAGTTGATAAAGAATTTTATTTGTATTCTTCTTGAGCGAAAAATGGTTGCTGAAATAAACAGAAGCATAACCAGCGGGGGGATTTGTATGAAAGAAACCCCATCGGAAGTCTTTTCACGTATTTTAGCTTTGTAAAAAATAACTATAAATCTATCGTACTTATTCCGTAAAAATAACGTACTTTTTTATATTTGCGTAAATACATAAAAATGGAAAAAATAAATGCCCAAAGTCATCCAGACTCAGATTTATATATGTTACATATTCATATATAATTCCTCAAAGGAAACAGTGAAAATGGTTAAAACGTGCTCTTTTGTCGGAGATTTGACTTCAAGATCTTCCATCTTCTTAAAATAAATGAAGCAAACGACACTGCTACCTTCAGTTGTATAATAGAAGCATTATTTTCTTGAAATCCGATAAATTTTGAAAGATTTATCATAATTATTAACCTTAAGTTCAAAAATTTTGGACCGATGCATAGAGCACTGGACTTCCTGAAACATCTTGTTTGAAGAAATTCGTGAAATAATTCTCAGGCATTGAAGAACCTATGAAAACGCATAATATGTAAAAATTATTTCATTATAAAGAGTGCTTGTAAGAATCCTGATTTATTTTTCATTATAGACATAGCACAGAGATTAATAAAACGATAGACTTGTATTCTTTAGCAATATAAACTAACGAGCTCTGAAAGACTGTAGAGGAATTATAGGATACAGATAAAATAAGAATAGGATACAGACAGAATAGGAGATTAGGATACAGACAAAGTAAGAAAAGGGTGTAAGTGACCCTTTATTCAATCGTAAAGAGTTTCACAGCCGACCCCACTTGCCGTACATAAGCCAACACTTCTGTCTTAACTGAAACAAATAATGTTGAATTTAAAATAAAATATAATTAAAATAGGCTAACCGCTCACAGGATAATTTAATCAAGCAGAAAGGCTCTGACTCGTATAAGGCGGCGGAACAAGCCTAATGGCTAGAAGCACTCAACGCCACAGAAGGAAACTGCTGTTAAATCAAAGTAACAAGGTGGCCTTCAAGATGCATAACACGCTCTAAAATCAGCTTCCGAAACTTTCGCTTCAATAGCATTTTTTTATCCCTTAATTTGAATAACCGCTCCCTTAATTTGAATAACTAACGCTAACTGATTATATTCTGGCAGAAAAGCATGGGTGAAAAGGAGAGTGAAAAGAAAAGTTGTTTTAACTAAAAATTAACTGTTAGTCAAAATAAATGAATCTCCAGAAGACAAACATAGTTATCGTTGCATATGCCTTAAAAGATATCCCGTTGCAACATAAAATCCTGTATCACAAAAACGATTTCTATAAAAAACAATACATTGCCAAGAATGAAAGCGAGCTACACCATGAAGCATGCTGGAAGTGATCACCTCTTGCTTGGAGGAATCTGGCAATCCTCCTCTCTGTATCTACAAATTTTTCACTAACCTGAGTACATTTGATATTGTCATTTCCAGTGACCATTTTGTAAACTAGACATGATTATAGACCTATATTCTCAGATGCTTTGCAAGGACTGTGACAGCTGAGTTCTCAAGAAGCGATTTTCAAACGTGAAGGCGACATTTATTGTTAGAGTTTCTGTACTGGCCGTAGTTTACTGTCCTAGTAAGAATCTAAATCTTCCATTTTTAGTGAGTTGGCAGACATGAATCTATCTCATATAGCCTGCAAAAAATTCGCGATATTTCTCCACTATAGATCTTCTTTGGCACTTTTCTAAAAATGTGATTTGCGTTTAAAGAGCTAAGTATGAGCACATCAGAACAAAATTAAATATAAATCCAATATTTAAATAATTGTAAGTGTTACGCCACTCTTTCTTATCAGAGTAGGAACATAAAGTAAATATCGCTAGGGTATTTATCTCGCTGTTAATGGTGCACGTACTGAAACTTACTAATTTTGTCCTTGATCTTTTTTGAGTGACTGAATTAAGTAAAAGCACTTTCGGCCCATCTACAGAAAATTACAGCTAGATTATTATGCTTATAATTTTATTATTCATATTAACATTACTTAAGAAGGGTGAAAAGTTCTGAGTCCTAAGTGATCTTAAAAACAAGGTAGTTACATTTTTTTCGAATGTTAAATTGGAGATTTATAGAGAACTGTGCGAAATTTGATGAAACTAATATGTTCCTTTTCTTTCATTCTTTCCTTTTTTTTCCCAGGTGAAAAATGAATGAAGTGTCACAGAAAAGAGTGCTGACAGAGCCGCAACTCATTACTTCTGTCGGAAAGTCTTACAGCTTCATAAAATCACCAGGACGTACAGCAGATGTTAGGAAACGAAGCTTCATCCTTTGCAATTGTTGAGCGATGTGACGTCAAACGTAAACGCGGGAGCATTTTGTATGAACACGAGAATGATGTTTAAGCGACTGAAACAACATATGAATGCTAGTTATGATGATAGACGATCCTCAAGTAATTGTGAAAACAGAGTCTGAGTGTTCGCAGATCTCTGCAGAACTAGTGTGACACATCATTCATCAGGAACTGTGCGTGAGCATTGTGTTGGCTCTATGGCTTCACATAAACCCTACGCCCAAATTTCCGTCTGACAGAATCTGACATAATAGCCTTCAAGAAGCTCTACGTG
Organism: Stegodyphus mimosarum; assembly: GCA_000611955.2. NCBI lineage: Eukaryota > Metazoa > Arthropoda > Arachnida > Araneae > Eresidae > Stegodyphus > Stegodyphus mimosarum. The sequence continues at coordinate 492,768 of KK121484.1, read as the reverse complement.
GCACAAGAGCAGACGTGAGGGCGCCATTTTAAACTTGGAACCGAAACCTAATCCTGACAAGTACACCTCTCCTCATAACCACAAGACAAAACATTCACAGTGTCTCTATCTGCTAGCCAAATATGATGGCAATAATGCTTTTCCATGAACAAAAGGTTAATTTTGGCAGGTTTTGTTGATGGACGTCTTTCCTATAAACTGAGAATATTATGTCAATCTGATACACAAACTGGAAGAGAAAGGGCCTTCCTCCATCAAGACAATGCATTTCATCATAGTGCTGCAACTGTAGAAGGTGCATTAGCCAATCTTGGATCCACTTCACTTCCCAATCCACCTAATTTCTCCGACCTGGGCTCATAGGATTTCATCTTTTCCAGCTGCCGCAGTTATCCACAAAGCAATCAAGAAACTGCAGTTGGGAAGTTCACAGTAATATATATACTATTTTACTATTATCCTCAGAAGCAAATGTTGTGTAAATAATAAATTGGCTCCTAGATAAATAAAAAAAAATCTGATGTGTACACCAAATGACTTCCTTCTACGGAATATTAAATTATACGCAATTTGCATTTCATTTAAACTTATTGGATTGAATTAAATCTACTTCATCGATAGCGCATAAATCACAATAGAATAAACGAACTCTTTAAAATTCACTGTATTTGTTTACCACAGCGACACTCTGGTGATAGCTTCACTTAACAGCGTTACATCTCATTTATTTTATAATTTATCAGAATGCACAAAAATTATGTATACCATCTGGAGAATTACCTAATCCTTGCCACACGTTCTATTCAAATACTATAATAAATCTAAAAGGATGTGTGAAAGAAAGTAAACAAAAAAAAGTTTTTCACAGACATTCAGTATTTCTCATTCAATTAATTCAGTTCTCACTTCGCGTCAAGACAAAAAGACATAAAAACTCAAAATATCTATATTAAAAATTACGAAGTAAATCTTAAACATTTATTTCCTCAAATAAATTCCAGAATGGATTAAGCATGATTTAATTCGCAATAATAAAAGAAGGCGTTATCTTTGTTGTTGCGAAGCTTAGTTTCTCTAGATTGGCAACAAATCCACTATTCTCCCAAGTTTCAGTGGATATATATACATATATTTATATACTTTTGGTGCGGCGGATTGCAACCAAAATACGATGTGCACATCTACATGTTATAGCAGTCCTATATACAAAATTTCAACGTTCTGAGGCTACTCCTTTTTGAGTTATGTCAGATACATAAATACATACGTACATACGTACGCACCGACGCCAGGAAAAAAATCTCTTCAGAATCCATTTTAAATCAGTTTTATAATTTTTTGGGGGAAAAAGAGCCCTTTATTCTGTTCTTACTTGCGAATGTAACTCAAATACATCGTTAAATTGCATTCGATAGTGGTCAAAATAGATATATTTTCTTTGAAACAGGATACCCGAAATTTTTCGAGATTACAATACTTCCTTTTTATATCGTACAAGGAAGTAAAGAAACTAATTCTTAAATTTTTGCATTACAATTCACAGTTGTGCAAAACGACAGATTTGTTATACAGTTCCTATCTATACAGATTGACAGGTATTCCAAAAATATAAAGCTAGTATTCTAAAAAAATGCTATAATTTATTCCAATACATATAATATACCTAATTGTGCTTATAACATGGCTATAATATTACACTATTTCTTCAAATAATTAAAAACGTCTGCATTGAAACAGGATCTAATTCCCAATTATATTAGACATAAAATACAAAATTATGCTGTACATATTATTTACCAGTCAATCATACCATACAAATGCATACGTTTCAAATGCTGCAAGTAATTTTTCATTACAGTTAGAATATTTACTAATCAATCATACTATAAAAATGTACATCGCGGGCAAAAAAAAGGGGGTGGGGACAGTTCTGTATCTCCCGTTCTACTTGACCGACTGACGAAATTCAAATTGCTCTTGTCATGTCTCGAAAGCGAGACTTAGGATATATATTAGATTTATATATAGCATCATTCTAACATAGGTATTTTGGCAGAAAGCGGGTCTTTTTCTGAAATAACATACCCATTTTTTTCCATAAAGAATGAAAGCTTCACTAATGCTTAACTAAAAAGATATAGCCGAAGCTATCAGGATTCTAAATTGTTGGCCCCTAAATCTCAATTAACAAGGGGGCATATCCTACTCGTCATCACCGATTTCACTCAAGTTTATAGGGCATACAGGCCTTGGCTAGAAATGAAAGTACCCGAATTGGGAACTCCAGATGGCCAAGAGTTAGAAAATAAAAATTCTCACTCTGCTCTCGCACCGTTTAAGCCATTCACGTTAGGGCGCTTTCCAAGCAGCGGTTGGCGCGGCGGTAAGAGTTCGAAGTAGTAATACGATGATCGTGGTTCGACTCCCCGCGCGAAGACTTCATTTTCTTTTTCTTGATTTTTATATTATTCTTTTTCCAACTAAGCAAAAAGGTGAATATTTTCTTTTATTTATTTATTTATTTATACTCAAAAGGTATCGAAAAGGTAAAAATTTCGGACTTTTCAACAAGGAATTGTAATTAAAGGTTAGGTTAGATTATTCAAATATGGCAAAGCACACAAGGGCTATCTGCCTAAAGGGAGGGATGCCTTCGTGGAGGACTTTCTAAGGGAAACTGGCTCGTATACGCGTTACACATGGGGAAAACTACGAAAACGCCTTCAGCCAGCCCGTTCGCGGGATTCGAACTTCGGACCGAACTACCAGTGTTCAGCGTCTTTACCGCTCGGCCGCTGGTGGGCGCTGTAATTAAAGAGCATACGAAAAGACTTTGTACATGAAAATTCAAAAATTGTATTTGTCGACATTCGATGATTACACGCGTCGGGATGATATTTATCGTAGAAACAGGGGAAACAATAATTATTTCTGCATCTAGCACACGTTATAAAGCCGCATTTTTACAATAACATCGTTGTTTCGACGTCTCCATAGAAAAAAATACTTGATTGACATTCATAAAGCATTCTCTCTCAGCGCAAAGTTTGTATTGGGGTGGATAATTGATGATGAACAATCGAATAATATTTTTATGCAGTCTTCTCGGGAAGTTATTTCTTTTTCTTGCTCGATGAGATAAGAACAGTTTTCTATTTTTTTAATAAAGTTTTCACTGACGATAAAAATATACATCCGAGGGTTGCACCAGTGGGGTACATTTAGGGGGAATTACTTTGATGCTACATGTTGGCAATCCTTCTTCATCTTGGAAGAATTCGTCGTATAATTTCGGATTTGTTTGTCCTCCCCACGAGTCAACCAGCAGAAAAAATTTGTTCTCTTGTACAAGTTAAGTCTCTTAACGTACGTACAAGAGAACAAATATCCTCCCGACACATGTAATCATCGAATGTCGACAAATAGAGTTCTGAATTTTCATGTACAAAGTCTTTTCATATGCTCTTTAGTTACAATCCCTTGTCGAAAAGTCCGAAATTTTTACCTTTCCTGTGCCTTTTAAGTATAAATAAGTAAATAAAAGAAAATATTAACCTCTTTGCTTAATTGGAAAAAGAATAATTTAAAACACGAGAAAAAGAAAGGGGGTCTTCACACGGGGGAGTAGAACCCACGATCGTCGCATTACTACTCCGAGCTCTTACCTCCGCGCCAACCTCTGCTTGGCAAACGTCCTAACGTAAATAGCTTATACGGTGCGAAAGCAGCGTCAGAATTTTTATTTTCTAAACGCTTGGCCATCTGGAGCTCCCACTTCGGGTACTTTCATTTCTAGCCAAGCCCTGCATGCCCTATAAATTTGAGCGAAATCGGTGATGATGAGTAGAGAATGCCCCCTTGTAAGTAGGCGAAGCTATAAAGGCCTGAAGTACGGCAAAGCGTAGTAATAGCTTAAAAAGAAACGTAACCCAAAGGCAAATACGTGCTAATCAGAAACTCTGGCTCTCTAACGAAGTCAGTGAAGCATCGACTTAAATACTACTCATTTGCATTAAACGCGTTTCTGAAAATGCATTCTGGTAGGAAATTGTAAGCTGAAATTAGGAGAGCCAGGAAAGTGTGACAGACTTAAAGTAACTGCTATAAACTTAGGATAAACCTTACAATATTATTACTCATTAAGTTTCAATCGTTTTCCAGTGAAAATAATTACGTTTATTTTTAAATAGGCACCAACGATATTTAGAATTCTGAAGATTTAACATATACTTGGGTTTGTATTTTTGTCTCTTGCTGCAAAAATTAAATCTTTGCGCTAATTTTATAACATATTTCTCCCGCCTTCTTAGCATGCCTTCGTGGTGTAATGGTCAGCACACTCGGCGCGTATTCGAGAGGTCCGTGGTTCTAGTTCCGGCGAAGGCATTGCTCATTTTTCACATCTCCCGCTTCAAAAAAAATACCTAATGTCTCTACAATTGCAGTGAATATTTATTGTATTATTTCAAGTAGGTGTTGATTCCACATACACAGTTTACAGGAGCCGCATGAAAACTTATAATTGTTTCGTGGAGATCAAATATTACGTATGTATTCTGTGTATTTTTCCGTTTTGTTCAACAGGATAATGCGAATACTGTGATTGCTTTGTCTGTTTTATTTATTTTTTTCAAGTGAAGGCAAAATAATTTATTACTTGAATAAAAAAATATAGCGTATTCTATAGAAGTGCCTCGAACTTAGGGTAAAATTAATTAAAAACGTCCAAAAATTTTGTTTTATTTTAATATTTAGGTGTCTGATAAAAATGTATCCATATAAACATTCTCAGCGGAATTAACTGGATATTTTACTGAAAGTTATTTCAGATTCAGTTATTTCTCCTTTCTTCACCAAATACACTTTCAAGTCTGATTGATGCATGACCGATCAGGTTTCAAAATAATAACAGCAGTTTTTGTTTTCAGAGTGAAAAACACTTTAGGCATTCCCATTTTCCACTAAGTATTTTAGAATTTCCCCCTCCCTTTTTTTTTCACTTAGAAATAGTCTATAATGACGGTGTTTTTTTAAACAAAAGTGTCGCAGTATTTTTCCGCCCTTGATTAGGCAAATCATGTGATTATACGCTCTGGCAGACAGCAGATTTAGCAGAACGAAGCAAAAGGCATTAAAGCTTTTAAGCGTTAGGATAGCCACTCAGATTTCACCGGCTTTCGGGCTGTTTTTAAGTATGCAAGTTCTAAAGACGCTTTTTCTGAAAAGGTTTCTCACATTTACCAATTAAGTAACTTATTATAAAGCCTGCCTAAGTCCAAATACGAAAAGAGAAGAAGCAGGATTTATTTTACCCTACTAATTAATTAATAAACGGTCTCTTCCCACCACATGTCAACAACGCTGAACGAGAGATTAAATATATGAGTCTAAAACCGTAGTTCGGCTCTGTGTTAGGGCATCAGATGGTATTAATTTAGCTATGTTTTTTATAACAGCCGTTTATGTGATTTCTACTGTTGCTGAGATATATATTCGAGGATAAATAATACATTGAAGACAGGGATGCATACGGATAGACTTTAAAAATTATGTCAACAATATATCTCAATGTACTTAACTTGCAGATACAAAGACGCAGGAGAATCACGCCGAAGTGGTAAATAGAAAAGGAAAATCGACAACCTTGTATTCGGCTTAAATTTTGTTAAATCCCAATCGATTTCTAGGGCAAAACGGGTCCCCCTTCATCAGGAACAAAAAAATTCTGCAAATCGAGAAAGCGAATGTCGATCATATTTATACCCTATAGGCAACCAATGTAAGGAGCCGATAGCGCCATCTGTCGGCAGAAATAGTAACAAGAAATGAAGGGTTAAGTTAGTAGAATTTTAAAGGCATTAGGCAAGATTGGATTGGAATTAAAGTCTGACCAAACAGGATAAATTTCTGTGAATGTGAAAAGCCTCAAGAAAATCCAATTCTCTAATAGAACCAGCTTTCTGGATAATTTTAGCAGAACCAAAATCAAACTTGCGATTGAATTTCCAACTATGATTAGCTAATGAAGATTTGTTAATTTCGTCTTTTCGGACGTAAGATTCATGTTCCTTTATGCGAAACTTTAATGCGCTTTTCGTTTGACTAATATAACTTAAGCCACACTGTCACGATATTAGGAAAAAGAGAATGCTCTTTTCGTTTGGCCAATATTACTTAAGCCACACTGACAAGATATTAGGAAAAAGAGAATGGTCTTTTCGTTTGGTCAGTATAACTTAAGCCACACTGGCACGATATTAGGAAAAAGAGCATTAAAGTTTCGCATAAAGGAACATGAATCTTACCCCCGAAAAGTGGAAACTAACAAATCTTCAATAGCTAATCAAAATTGGAAATTCAATCACAAGTTTGATTATGGTTCTGCTAAAATTATCCAGAGAGTTGGGTCTATTAGGGAACTGGATTTTCTTGAAGCTTTTCACTTTCACAAAAATTTATTCTGTTTCGTCAATGACTTTAATTCCCATCCAGTCCTGCCTAATGCCTTTAAAATTCCATTAACTTAATTCTTCATTTTTTGTTACTACTTCTGCCGACAGATGGCGCTATCGGTTTTTTACATTGTTGCCTGTAGGGTATAAATATGATCGACACTCGCTTTCTCGATTTGCAGAAGTTTTTACTCCTGACGAAGGGGGACCCGTTTTGCCCTCGAAATCGATTGGGATTTTACAAAATTTGCGCCGAATACAAAGTTGTTGATTTGCCTGTTCTATTTACAGACATAACTTATTGAATAATCAAAGAAGGGGCTGTCTTTTTTGTTATATTTAACAAATTATTTAAAAACTTTCAGGAGAGATAGAGTACACCTTATAAGCATTTTCTCCCTCCATCATGCGCGCCTTCATGGTGTAACGGTAACACACTCGGCGCGTATTCGAGAGGTCCAGGTTCTATTCCCGGGGAGGTCATTGCCTATTTTTCGTGTTTCCTATTTCAAAAATCCTATTGACTCTACAACATAGAATCGTGATGGCGAACCTTTATATATCTATGTGACAATTTTTGAAAGAAATATTTAATGTGGCTAGTATATGCAATATTAACTTGGCGATTAGTGAGAGAAAATATAAAACTAAATACTTTACGCTAATGCTCTTTATTTGCAACCAAAAAGAGACATTTATACAGCAGTCATAACATTAACCGTATTCATGTTTATTTAATAAAGAGAAAAATTAGTGCGACTTCTGCTGTTGCAAATTAGATGCCAAATATTAGGTTCATGCTTTTTTTGCTTTTAGCAGAAGGCAAACTGAACTTAAGTCATCTGACAAGTGGTTTCTAAGCTAGTCTTCAACATTACTAATTTCTGAAAATAATGGCTCACACTCATTGGTAGATGAAACTATTGTCAAAATAGCAAAAGCCAGCTTTTTTAGGCAGCTATGTTCAAAACTAAACTTGGCGCATTTTTTCAGTTTGAGCCAAGAACAATTCACTTGGCGAACTTCTTAATATATGGCAACCTATTTGCCTTTCCCTTCCATTGTGCAGGAGCGGAAAAAAAGTCACATCGTTCCTAGCTTTTTACATAGTGAAACTATTGTCAAAATAGCAAAAGCCAGCTTTCTTAGGCAGCTATGTGGATCTGAAATTGAATTCCAGATTTCCATAATTTTAGTATTGACATTTTTACTCACATTGCCTAATAGTCTTTTTTATTTATTCCTTTATTTTGATAAATTTTTGAGTCTATATTAAACTAGACCGAAGATGAATTAGCTGCATTAGAGTTTCTTCAATTTCCAAACAATCAAACGTAGACAAGTCAGGTTTATCAAATGGAGTAAGTAACATTAGGGTACATAAGAAATTTGAGTGCTTCCGGTAACTCTGTTAACTGAGGAAACCTCGATGAAAATTCTTTGACTGAAGAATTTATTGCCAAATAAATGCCTTCCCTGACGTCTACTTGGTATGGTTTTTCGTGTAAATCGAAATCGCTGGTAAATGTTCTCAAGTTTGAGAAATACTTGCAGTTTTTAAAACAATACCTTTTATTGGAAACTTGGCAGCATAGCTTCGAAAGTGCGAATAAGGTCAATCATGACGGTAACATTTTTTTGACGGGTGGAGATTTACATTCAGACCATTGAAATACTGGCACAAATCCGTAAAACAACATCCATTTTGCCAGCCAATTAACATCCAAGTGTTGTGAATATTGTTCAGTCTTTCCCTCATTTTGTTAAAACAGTCTGATTACTTCCAAGCAATCAGGTAGCTCTCACGTTATCGAGGCTCAGCCAGCGAACATTGTTGTACACTGCGCACAAAAAAAGGGGGGCAGTTCTATATCTCCCGTTCTACTGGGCCGATTGACGAAATTCAAATTGCGTTTCCCATGTCCCGAAAGCGCGACTTAGCATACATATTAGATTTATATATAGCTTTGTTCTAATATAGGTATTTTGACACAACATGGGACATTTTCTGAAATAACGTACCCATTTTTTTTGCATATTTCGATTCTACGACTCATGTTATGCCTAAATATTAAATTTTGTAAAATTTGGTGCGAATTTTAAGGAGAAATTCAAAATTTAACTTGGCGCACTTTTTTCAGTTTGAGCCAAGAACAATTCACTTGGCGAACTTCTTAATATATAGCAACCTATTTTCCTTTCCCTTCCATTGTGTAGGAGCGGAAAAAAAAGTCACGTCGTTCCTAGCTTTTTACATTGTGGACGAGCGGGAAAAATCACATCGTTCCTACTTTCAAATAATTTTAACAAACTGCCTAAACCACGTTTGATATTATTATCGCTTTCAACAAATATGCCAAATTTCAAAACGCGCCAATATATAAATTCACATATAGCTTCGGAAATTTCTTCAGAGTCTCGGGCTTATTAATTTGCTTTTAATTACTTTTATATTGAATTTATATTCAAACCAATAGCAGCTTTTAGCGCTATTTTAGTAACAGCATGCTCTATGTATTATCTCCAAGAAACTTTTGAGTTTTGTCGCCAATTTAAGCTAAACTATCTTAAACAGAATACTACATAATGCGACAACCCTTTTACTTCCATCACTTAATACTTGCATTCCAGTCATTTGGTTTTAAAATTTGGCAGGCAAGTTGATTAATTTTTGCTTACTAGTTTGATTTTTAAATTTCTTATTTTTTACAAGTTTTTACCTTTTAATTTTATGGGTTATTTCATTTTTCGTCTTCTTATGATTTTAAAAATTTGTTCTTGAGTTTCCTTTCGCTTTACTTCTGTATTTGAAATGAAAAGAGAGTGTAGGGGATATGTCTTCTAAAGTAAGCATCTCGTTCAGTTTAATTGTGTTGTTAATGAACGATTTTAATTTTAAAGATTATTTGCTTTTTAACAGAATTCTTTGGATTTAACTGGACTCATGTCTTTATTTCGATTGAGTATCAATTGTGAATTATAATTTGAATGTAGCAAATAATTTGATGCTTACTTGGAAGTAATATGAGCCCTTTGATAAGTCGATTAATCTATTATCAATCAAAATACCTAGTTTTTCAATACTTAAATTAAGTTTTACTTTTGGTTTTGGTATTTTGGCGATTTAAGCTTTTGCTTAACTGACTGTAAAGCGAAGGGGGACTTGAAAATTCTGTTTTTAAACCCTTTTTAAATTCTTACAGTACCTTTTCGATAATGATTTTAAATTGAATTTCTGTTCCTCGGAGATGGTATATGGAAAACTTTATTATTATAATTTATTGTGAATTATTGGTTTATTACTTTTCAGCTTTAGCATAAGTCTTGGGTTTATTAATTTACTTTTAATTACTTTTATATTGAATTTATATAGATATACACTCACCTTCAAAAGTTAAGCACGGAGAGGAAAATGCTAATTTCCGGAAGCCAATCAGAATTGAAGAGGATGCAATTCGCTGCAGAGGTAGATGGAAGTATGCAAATATGTTAAGTAACAGCCAATCTCACTTTCATGTCAAGAAATATGCAAAAAAGGCAAGTATATATTTATTTAATTGCACAGGTGCCATTCTGTTCTACAGCCTTTCTTCATCTTTTAGGGTATTAAAAAATTCCGTCCTTTCAGAATCTGTCAAGCTTTACAGAGAAAACTTTTCTAAGTGATTTTTTATCTCAACCAATGAGATGAAGCTTTTTTCCTTAAGGGTATCTTTCGCTGATTGAAATAGATGTAAATTAGAAGGCACAGATCTGGTAAATATGATGAAAGGGGTAAAACATCCCAACCGAGCTCAAACAACTTTAGGCGAGTTATCAAAGATACGTGAGGCCATGCATTGTCCTGATGAAGCAAGACGTGCCTTGCGATTAACTATCTGTGAACGTTTTTGTTCAAATGCTGCCTTTAATTTGTGTAATTGGGAATCTTCTCTGAATTTACAGTCTCGTTGTTTGGTAAAAGCTCGTATCACAGTATCCCTTTTAAATCCCACCCGACGCAGAACGTGACCTTTGGATGAAGCCGGCTTTTAGGGTGGCTAAAAATGGTTCATTACACTTTCCCCAAGATCATTTTCTCTCAACATTATTGTAAATGGTATATTTTTCATGCCCCATCACTGCTTGCTTCGAAAATGTTGTCTTCTAGTGGCGCTTTAAAGCGAGTCGCAAACGGAAATGCGATCCATCAGGTTTTTCTCCGTTGAATTTTGAGGAACCTATACATGAAAACGGTTTACGAAGCCCAGCCAAAGTATATGTATAGACGTTCTTTGGCCATGCTTTACAAAATGCTCGTGGTTGGTGGATTTTGACATAGTGTTTCAATCTGATCCTCATCTGTGATGAAGGGTTTACCCGGGCGTTCTTGATCTTTGATTGAAATCACCTAACATAGGAAAGAAGGAAACTTAGGAAAGAAGCCACTTTCAACACAGTTCTTTTATCTACAGCTCCTTCGCCATAAACAGCGCACATCTTGTTGATTTCGAAGTCAAAGAACAAAGCGCGTATCTTGTTTGCCGCTTGTGTGTGTATTTTTGCCTTACCGATAAAAGAAAAGCATTAAATGCCTAAATTGCACTTTATTTTCTTCCATATTCAAAGGCATATAAAACTAATAAAAATTTAAACCAAATTTTTTCTCTCCATATATGTCTGAAGTACCGTCTTTTACGGCTTGTGCGCATATCCTTTGGCTTCAATCGTTTTCACATATTCAGACCTGTCCTTAGGATACGTACCAAAAATTGGTGCGAACTTTCCGGACATTCTTGAAAATTATTTAGTAAGCAAGCAGAATGAAACCCATATTAATAAATTAACACTAAAGCTAATTTTATTTAGCCTAAGAAGAACAAGCAGTCCGGATGATTAGAGTTTGCAGATATCTGGAATTAATTTTATTTAGCGTAGCAAGAAGAATAAATTCAGATAATTAAATTCCAGATATATGGAATTCGGAAAGTTAGAAAGTTAACTTACTTAACTCAGAAAAAAAGAAGATATCCAGATAATTAGAGTTTCGAATAGTGGGAAGTCGATCAGATATCTAGTTAAGTTTACTGAACCTAAGAAATACAATAAGAGATCCGGATGAAAGATCCGGAATCAGGTTATCTGAAATTCCGATATAAGATTCCGAAATTTCAATATAAGATTCCGATATACGATTCCGAATAAGAATCCGATTCGATTCCAATATAAGATTCCAAAATTCCGATATAAGATTCCGATTCGATTCTAATATAAGATTCCAAAAGTCCGATATAAGATTCCGATTCCGAAATAAGGTATACGGATAATAATACTAACGAAAATAAGAAATAAGAGATTCGGATTCAGGTTATCTGAAATTCGGATAGCTAGAGTTAATTTTACTTAGCTTTGGATTACGAAGAGATTGGACAAATTAGAATTGTGAATATACAGAGTTCGGATAAACAAGGTTAATTTCACTTAGCGTAGAAACGAAGAGTTAAAGATCCGGATATCTGAACTTCGGATAAATGCTTTTATTGCGCCTAGGATGAAGAAGAGACCCAGACAGTTAGAATTCCAGATATGTGAAGTGGAAATGTAGAATTTTTGTTTTTATTTGTAACTATTTCTTATTTCTACCAGTTTTTTATTTCCACCTAGAAAACCTTTCCAGTTTGTTTCCGAACACCTCTCCCTCCCCGAAAATGAAAGAAAAGGAAAGGGAAAAAAATTGAAAGTCCTGTGTTGTTACATTTTCTGTGATACTTCCTGTGTCAAGGAAATATCGTTTGGGCTTCTTGCCAAAGTCGAATTTCAGTCACATTAAATTAGGTTTGGAAAAAAACCAAATCAACTACTACACTTCGAGAAAATGAAAAAGAATAAATACCCGAAAGAAAACAGTGTTAGTTTATTAAATTGTCAACACAAAGGACATAAAATTCCATTAGTTGAACATAAAAAAACAGTGCATAGTTTCTCGATGATTCTATTAACAGTAAACTGTTTAGTTACACATAATAAAACCGTTGATTTCTATCGCTGTAAAAAAGAAATATTACCCCATTAGAAAGTACAAAGTAACAGTGTTTAACTACACGAAGCTTAACTATTTCACAATGTATCAAATTCTTAGCATTATTGCGTTGTAATGGAGTCTTACCAACTATGCCCTGCTACGTTCTTTTACGGTGATCTTCAAAGGTTACCATTTTCTTCCCACTAACCCTCTGAAACCCATAGTTCTATAATTGTTCTTCGCTCAATCTCTCCTTTAATTTTGAACTCGAAAATGGTGATCAAAGAAGGTTTGATAAATATTGCTACGAATTTTGTATATACGTAAATAATTTTAGTGAAATTATATGTAAAACTGTAGCAGCTTTTGCATAATGTAATATGAAAATCTGAAGAGGCGAAGGTTTGCTGGGAACATAATATAGGGGTAAAACTTATTTAATATTGAGCGAATTGCCAGCTTTCTAAATTGGCGAGATATCGCCAAGCTGGCGATAGTTTTTGTGACAGATTTTTGTCTCCAAATTTGGCGAAAAGTCACCTAAAGTGGTCAAATTTTGATCACAATTTGGCGACATTTTTGTCCAATCCCTGTATAACTGTAAATAGGTATTGTAATTGAATAACTGTAATTGGTTCTATATGTAACTCTAACCCTACTTGCCCTCGTATGCCATCCAGTAATTTCGAGGAGTGGAAGGTACGAGATATTTCTCAACGGCCGGAGGGGGGGGGGGAACTATATAAGAACGGGAAAGCATCAGCTTCTCAGTTTTGTTTAGTTCAGCGTGAGATCGGAGTATTGGGATATTTCCATGGTAAATTCGCTCTTTAGATGCGCTTTGCATTGCGTTGTGTTGAACGCTCTTACTAGTTTGAAATGTAGCTACTGATTGTGTTCTGTTGTACTGTGTACAACTGTACGAGTATTTCTGTGAAAAGCTTCATAAAGTATTTCATTTGGTAAAATAAATTTTTATCAAGCTCTCATTGATTCTATATGCATTAAATCTACCAGGAAACTGTAGGCACGCAACAATATTTTACTAACATTGAAGAAGGAAACAGAAAGGAAGTTTGGCTGTCTTTAAGAGTTATTTTACAGAGCTCATAAAATATGATAAAATGTTAGCAGAATATTCCACCTACTTTCGCATTAGGCGTTTTATCTTTTGGAAAGCCTGTCATAAAAACAGCAAAATGAGTATATACAGTTGCGCTTCGAACCGATGGTGATCAATTAGAAGAATGGAGTTGGAGAAATTGTCCTCAAGGGACGTTTATATGGCATTCGATGCAGTCTATTCGTAGAATACTGTAAGGAAAACCATTGGATTTCCTAATGACAATCGCCTCGAAATTCTTACGTGGACATCAGACATATAAAGATAATAGCAGGTCCAAATTCCTACGTTTCCCAATGCACCGCAGCCCTCATATTATCGTATCTGTTTAGCGCATATCTGTAGAGTCATTAGGTTTTTTGATGCTGAAGATGTTAAAAATATACAATGTCCTAGCTGGGATACGAACTCCTGACCACCAAGATACGCGTCGAGAGTGTTTCCAGTTACACCACGAAGACATGCAGAAACGAGAGAGAAAATACTAGGTCTGTCCAGGAAGTAATGCACCTATTTGTTTAAGAAATTTATTGAACCGATTCGTACAATTACTCAATATTCTTCGAAATACACCTCTCCGGCTTTAACACACTAGTTCCAACGCGATTTTCATGCTTTAGATGCGTCCTGGAAGTCCGTCACAAGGATGTCCTTTAGTAACCTCGCCGTAGCCGCCTTAATGTTCTCCAGGGTCCCTAAATGCTGTCCTTTGAGGGTTTTTTAATCTTCTGGAGCAAAAAGAAATCGGGCGAAACAAAACAGGACTGATGCAACGCAAAAGTCTCCTACGGTGTTTCCTCAAGTTTGTAAGAAAACTTTGAGTATCCCTCCTCGAGAGTTTTTTCCATCTTGATTTCGACCGATCACTCACGCAAGGGTTCATTGAACAGGCACTGTGTCTCTCCAGGAGCTCGGAGTAGACTGGCACTGGTCGCGCTGTGTTCCCAAGACTCCTTCCACCCTTCTGGCAACGCTGTTGGACGGATAGTCGCTGCAGAAGAAAATGGAGCGTATTACTTTCGGGACAGACTTTATATATTATATTTCTATTAGAAGAACATCACCTGAAAGACTAAGTAGAGCTGGAATCCCAACCTATTTTTCATAGGGGTTGTGTTGGAGAAATGCATTTACTTTGCCACCTTCGGGCACTTGATGGACATTTTTGTGGTTTTCCCTATGGGTAACTTTATAAGGTATTTCTCACGCCTTCTTCGCATGTCTTCGTGGTGTAGTAGTCAGCATGCTGACGCGTAACCGAGAGGTCCGTGGTTCGATTACCGGCGAAGGCGCTATTCATTTTTTATCACTCCTGCTTCCGAAATAACCTAATGCCTCTACAACTTGTATACGAGCATCTTAAAAAATCCTTCACGAAGGTATCCCTCTCCTTAGGCAGATAGCTCTGCCATGCTTTGCCGTAATCAAATAAACCTAAAACAAGTATCCGTTTCTGTGGTGATCCTGCTTTTTAATTCATCGATACTGCGAACAGCCGTGCGGACAGGAAAGTGGTTGTTGACGCCGACTGCCGTACGGAAGGGCCTGGGTTTGAATCCCGGACTGCGCAATGGCAGATGGCACATTCAGTTGATCAATATTAAAACCATACTGCGCATGCCCAGAAGAGAATTTTGCGTAGTTACGACTTTGGCGCAATTTTAAGAGAAGATAAATACAGTATATGGTTGATGTTGTGTTATATGAACGTAAACACGTCGGAGTTTTAAAACTTGTTAAGTTGTAAGTTGCTTCATGAGTTGGATGTAAATATACTTCGCAAATTTTCGTTTAAGAAGGATTCAAAACAGGAAACATTACAAGATATATTAGCTGAATGTTTATTGATTATACCTCTGAGGAATAAAAGCAATTGAGTATTTACCGTACGTTCCATTCGTATATTCTTTAACAATTAGAAATAAATCCAGTTTTAATTACTGAATTAAAGTCAAAGAAATTACTATAAATACTGTTATTAAATGTAATGTTTATGAACAAAATAAACCAAAATGAAATGCAACAAAGCAAATGCAATAAGCACAAAACATATTTCCGCAGTATTGCAATTGTAAACAGTCGATAAGACCTACATGAAGAATCGCCAGTATTTCCTCCCACGCCAACGGCACGCCATTGAACATGCGCAGTAAGCGAAATTCTTTAACACTGATCAACTCAATGTGCGGTTTGCCATTACGCTCCCGGAGTAGGCATGGATGTAATTTGTTTGTCCCTTCATCGGACAACGGTAACCTACCTATTATGTGCTCCATAACAATGAGACCACAGATTTCGTCCTTAGTAGAGGCCAACGCTGAGTAAAAGGCTACAGCACACCATTGAAAAAGCAATCCCTGTAACATAAACTTGGTTTTTTTATTATCCCCAGAAAAAGAAGTCGAGTGATGTTACGTGACCCTGAAATGGGGTGACCCTGAAATTGGTATGCCTCTACCAGTCCAAGAATTTGGGAACCAGTCCAACAATTTGGGGATGTTTCGCCAAGGTATACGTACAGATGGGTAGCCAATGACAGGAGATCCCATATTGTTGGAAAAAAAATCGTTTGGCTGCATTTTTTCTAGGTTGCGGTATCGAAAACAATCTCAGCATATCGAAGTAGTCATCCGAATTGATTGATGCCTCCTAGAAAGAGACCAGTCACTTTAGGGCTCATCAAACGTTAACTTAAGGGTTACCTCACTCAGTTTCCCTTAAAAGGTTCGGGTTTCCTGGCACCCAAATCCTTCAGTTAGGTGGACTAACCTCTCCTGAACACTAAATGTTGCTTCATCACTCAATACGAACATCATTCCTGATACGGTCAAGAATATCTACAGAAAAGTTCTCGTGATCAACTCGATCATTAGATTCGATTTGTTGACAAATCTGCAATTTATAAGCAGTCAGTTTTTGACAGTTCATCAACAAATTTACACTCGAACTGAAAATTCCTGTTTGAAATCTGTCAGGGGGAATGGATCTAGTGGGACAGTCCACTAACACATCCTGAATAGAGAAAACACTTTCAACACTGACTCACTCGCTTTATGCAAAACATGTCCGATATCTCGAAACTGTTTTAACTGTTAACCATTTTGTTTTAATCTGTAATTGATTATTGTGTTGAGGTTTATCAAATTCATGATGGAATCTCCTGTAAATCCTTTCCGAGATTTCGTTCCCTATAACCAAAAAAAGTACATTACTCTTTTCAATGTATGACGCCATTTTGTCTGTGAATAGATAAGCTCCCTGTTGCGATTCCCAAAAGTTAGAAAAATGTAATTCATTAACTTGAAGATTATATTGATATAAATCATTTACTGTTGTTTCTTAGTGAAATTACGTTTCAATTTAATTTCGTTATCCTGCGATCAAATCACGCATTCCCTGTATTTATTGAATGTATTTGGGGACAGGACACGTTAAAATGTATGGATTTCACCCATTTATTCTATTTTGTAAATAAAAGACCCCTGATCTTGTACGTGGGTATTTGTACTTATGATCGCTCCATCCAAAGTTAAAAAATAGTTTTATATAGTTTATATAAGTTACATTGCAAGAAGTTAAAAATATTCCTTCCTTGTGTTCCCCGCCCCCTCTGAGTTGTTTATTGCGTTCTTTGAGATCTGTATCCGAAGGACCTCGGCTCAGACGAAAAAGATAGATTCTTGGATAAGAAGACCGCGGGTAAGCAACGCGGCGCACTATGGTTTGGTCACCTTCCTATCTTTAGAGATGTGAAATGACTTGCTCTTTGGGCAAAGGATAAGGCCTAGAAGCCTGTAGGCCAAAGTATGAACCGCATAAATTGGGTACCAAAGAGGCATGCTGAACTCCATCCTCCTGCCTAATAGAAAGTTTAGGCGTATTGGTACGATCCCTCGCTTGTTTTCATTGCTAAGAATGAATAAATATATAATTTGTTAATTTCTTGAATTCCTTGATATAGCAGAGAACACGTCAGTTAGCAAGTGAAAGAACTCAAATTTGTTTCCCGGCGAGAGTTTTGACTTTTAAATATTCATGCTCACAGATATACCTAATAATAGGAAGTATAATCTAATCAGTTTTTATTACTTATAGCTATATGTATATTCAGGAAGCCCTTCAATTTAGAAATGATACTGCACTTCGTTTAGTTAACATAGTGTTACGAAATGTCCAGCTGCGGTAGGATATCTTTCACACAAGGCAGGTTTAGGGTTGCCAGAAATGGCAAGGAAAGCAGGGTTGCCATATTTGGCTTGAAATCGCCAATTCTGCGCTATGTGGCGAGAGAATAGGCGATATGCCATAGACGGATGGAGAACATTCTAGAATGAATTCTTACCTGTTTGGCCCAGAATGTTCTCCAAGGCAGGCCAAAAGCTGTATAAACCCTGCTTGTATGCGGAGTAGCAATCTATTGTCGAGTGAGTGTTGTCAATTTATCACCAGTATACCGTCGAGTAGTGTATCGCGATTTAGTGCATTGCGAGAGTCTATCGCCGAGTGCATCGGGCGTGTGCATCATTGCGGCTACCAGGTATATCGTCGAGTGCATTGCGAGTTGTTACGTAGGGACTCTCGAAAGTACTTTGATTTCCGAGAAAGACCGAACCGCATCGGGAAGCCTACTCTGTCTGCTTTGCTGTGAAGCTGTCTCCAACGTTATAGCCTGATAGCCTAATGGTTGCATTGTTGATTGTTTCCGCTTGTTTCTCGTAGTTTTTCGACGACTGTAAACGTGTTTTTGGAGCTGTCCTGAGTAATACTGGCTAATAAATTATGTGTTCATTCTTCATCAAACATTCTCGTTAATCGCCCTGTTAAATCATTGGAGTAGGTTATTCGTCTAAAGACAGGGAAGAATGCGTTCGTGGACGCTTGAAAGTAAACTGGCTCATATTCACATTATACATTAGGAAAGTATCTGACGCGGACACCACGTGACTTCCTTGTAAGGCCTATAAAATTACGTACACTTTCTGCTACGTTTCATTTGAACTCATTTCCTCAAATTTTTAGAGCTATATTTCTTATTCAATCAATTCAGTTCTCATTTCACGGGAAAAATACATAAAAATTCAAATCTTCGTTAAAAATTGTAAGTTCTGAAAACCCTAAAACACCAAATACTGTTAAAAAAAGTTAAAAAAATTTTTTACAAATAAAATTAACGTTTGTATGAAAAAACAAACAAATCGGCCAGCGGGCAAGAAAACAAAATTTTCGGTGCACAAAACTGAAAGTTAACTTTTGGCCACACTGGGCCAAAAGGCACTGAATTTGGTGCACCAGCTGGCTTAATTCACTCTTTCGCTAAGAGATTCAAACGTAAACAAATGGTGGCATAATTAGGGTTATCGTTACTTAACCTTTTAAACTGTTGATAACTCTGCAGCTATTGCATGCAGATTGACAAAGGGCACAAAACCCTTAAACGGAACATAAGAAGAATTTAATTCAATCACTTTTAAAGCAAAAAAATGTACAATTATCAATGTATGAAAATAAAAACACAGAGCTGACCGAGCCAGGTAAGAGTGTGGATACACACACACACTTGGTTGATAGGGTCTTCTTATGCGAAGTAAAGGAAGATAAAAAAAATGAAAAAATAAGCTCACCGATAGAAAGACAATATAAGTATAAGTTTGGTGCACCAATTGAAAAGAAAAAAGGAGGTGCACAACTACATGTTATAGCAGTCCCATATACAAAATTTCAACGTTCTACGGCTATTCTTTTTTGAGTTATGTGGGATACATGTATACGTATGTACTACGTAAAGACGTCACAAAAATATCTTTTCTGAATCCATTTTAAATCTATTTTACAATACGTTTTGAAAACAAGAGTCCTTTATTCTGTCCGTGCGTACAGATGGTACGAAAGAAGCATCGTTCAAATGGATTCGAGAGCGGTCAAAATGGATATTTTCGTTGAAATATGACACCCGAAATTTTTTGCGATTACAATACTTACTTCGCACAAGGAAGTAAAAACATAAAAACGTCCATGCAGCCAATCCGTTCGTCGATCTTCTTACGATCAAGCATCAAAACTGCAACATGTTGAGATGGTATACGTAAGCTATTTTTAAGAGTCTGATTATAACACTGTTGGTGTACGAAATCCCAGAATTCGCAATGATGAAACACACGTGCTCGAATTCAATAAATAATATTTTATTTTCGTTATTTGCAAAGAAACATCAAACCATAGAAGCATTTTAACACATCCCTTCAACAAAAAAGTAAAGAAATAAATGAGACACATCGACAAAAATTATTCTCGGGGAAGGTGGAATCCTAAAGGTGCATCGCTTTCTGAGACAAAGAAAGGACAACAACAGCGCTAGAAAATAAACAAAATGATTCACAGCTGTCTAGAACTATCCGCGCTAGCTATTTTAATACATCTTCCGAGAGTCCTGATTTAGATTGGCAGCGTTCCAAAATTTGATTACATCCGGTCTTGTATGATGAAATGGTTGCAGAAACATACACGTAGTCGTTTTAGAAATAGAAAGGCAGAGGTATTGTAATTTAGTGAGGAATATTCCCGTCCCAAAGATTGTATTAGAAGAATTATTTTTCAGCCTAATCGTTAATCCAATCTTGCTACCGTGTGTGAAGATTTTTTATATGGAGATGCAGCTTAAGAGTACAAGTCTTTGGTTTCAACAGGAATGAAGTTGCATCACATATTGCAAAACTGAACAAAGAATCTTCTTCAAATGACGTTCTTCGGCCGTTAGATTTTACACCTTAGAACTTTCTAAATTGAGAAAACAAGCGAAGGTAATGCTCTAACAGATACAAGCTTCTTTTTACGCTATGTCAAATCAAAAATGTGCATTGCTAGCAATGGGTATCCGACAGCACATTAATTCGAACCTATACCGGTAGTGCATAATTCATAAGTGCACATAAGTATCGCCACTGAGGGATGGTTTTCAAAAATGGACCAACAGAGCCGGGACAAGGTAAATCACTAGAAGAGGCGCCAAATTGGCTTCTAATTCGAAAATTACTTTACTTATGCTTTTAAATGTGTCGGTTATTATTAGGGAAAATAAGATTCGACGAACTTATATTAATAAAACAACATGAAGAATTGCAAGAAAGCCTGGAAATTAATGCAGTGTGTATTTCAATGTAATTTCTTGTTCATCCAAAAAGGATTTTTTTAGCATTTTCATTTGAAAGTTATAAATAATTGGCAATATTATTTTTCTGAATTTATAAAACTACGACTAAAAATACTTTAAGAATTGATATTTTGATTTAATGCAGTTACTTTTGTTTAATACAAATATAGCTATTTTTATATATACATAGAGATATATATATATATAGATGCGCGCATTTACGTTTTTTGCCTCATGTGAAAAAATATTTCGGCAAGACTCTGTGGACCAAAGAACTTCTATTGCTCTTACGACGCTGAATCTTTGAAACTGTGCATATGAGCGGTTGTTGTTGTGTACTTTTTATGTTCCATTTTGTCCAGTCATAAATGTATGGCGTATGAATGCTGCGATCATTTTTGTCGAAAATCTAGTAGTGCTTTCATGTTATAATTTTATTTAATTGTCAACATTACACTTTCGCGAAACTTATCATGCACTGATATTGGAATTAATGTCCGTGGCATTTTCTCTCTCTTTATATGGAGAAAATGACTCAAGCTACAATTGGCTTTGAATATTATGCATTTACTAACACCTGTGTGGATTAAGAGAATTCAAGTATATAATTTTTTTATTGAGCTGAGAATAACTGGAAGTATTACCATGAATCTAATATTTCCTTATTCCTTGATTTTTGAAAGTGTAGGATTCAAAATATGTTTTCTGAATGATCTGATTATGCCTATTGTTAATATTAAAAATTACACATGAATAAATAAAATATAATCCTTGTGAATAATATAAATTCATTCTGTCTGAAGAGTATTTCTTCTGCAGGTAATACTTTAAGACTTAACAGTTATTAATGTGAAGTTTAACGTACTAAATGTGCAGGAATACAAATTAGGAAAGTTCACTTTGAACTAAACTGTGTATTATTATGGGACATCTTTTTCCTATAGATTGCAATAAAAATGCTAAGACTTCTTCCTTTTACATGCATAATTATGCTTATATTTGATTTAACTTCACACAGAAAATTTTCACAAGACATCCACGATGCTTTAGTTATTTCTTACAGGAAACTGCGTAGCAAAACATTTTCAACCATCTTGCTTGAAGTTCGCAAAGGTCATGTGAGATGACAGAAATATTACTGGAAGCCCATTCGTCCGATCTAGAAGCCACTCCCTCGGTGGCGATACATATGTGCACTTACGAAATATGCTGCCGGTAAGCATTTAAAAGCAATGCGAGTGAAAATGCATTTCCGTCCAATTTCTTGCGCAAAATAACTGAAAAATTGAAGATTTCTTAAGAAAATTTACATTGAGGAATTTGATCAAATGTGAATAACTGTGAAGATTTCGTAATGTGGTTGAAAGAATTTGAAAGGAGTACCAGAACATGTAGGACATTGCGGATAACCTCGAAAAAGAATTAAAATAAAATATAAGCAACAGCTTCCAAAGACTGAATGTCACAAGAGCAGTAGAAGCCCATTGTTCCATAAAAAAACCTGCTCCGTCGGTTGCAATACCGATATGCACTTAAGAATTATGCTACCGGTATCGAACTGACGAAGTTTCCTAAAATTCATAATTTAATTAAATTTTTCACTTTCGATTAATCTTCCTCTTTGTTATCAAAGTTCTTTGTTGCAAACTAAGCTTTGTCTATACGATATCATTGCCTATTGATGTGGATCTTACGCCATCTCGATTCGGGTGTCCATTCTGCGCCATACAGATCATTCATGGATGTCGAGCCGAAGTGAACCCTACGTAGTGTCGGTTGTATGCTGCCGCCCTGGTCGGTATAGTCGTTATCAATGCTAGTTGCCGCATCTGTTGCCCAGGGCGCAACTCCAAAGAGGATTTGAATTTCATAATGCATGTACCGTATGAAGGCTTTTAAAACACTGGAGAGCTGAAAATCTTCTTAAGGAGTTTGGTGATGGAGTAAACGTTTGGAAGACCCTTATATGTGTTCTCCAAGGTGTTTTTAGTCGGATTGAAAAGTGCGGTAGGAACTATGTCTGTAAAACTTTGATTAAGTCTGGTGTTCTGCCGCCCTTTTCCTGGGACGACTTTCCCTGTGTGACTGTACAAGTGATAAATATGCGTTAGTCCATTTTATCAATGTTTATACCTTTTTCAAAATTCCTTTTTATTCTGTCAGTCATTTTCAAATATCGATTATGAGCCTCGTTATATCGATCGTATAATCAAATATATAGGCCCTTCCTGCAAGTAATCAATCAAATGTATAGGCCCTTCCTGCAACTTCATGCAACTAGGGTTTACCAGGTTCATGCAACTAGGTTCACCAACTAGGGTTTGCTGACTGAAGACGCCTCTAGTATTAGGAGGAGGGGAAAACTAGTCGGGAAATCTTCTCGGAAAAAGGAACAGCAAATTCCTTTTTGCTACAAATCGGGGACCTCAATCTCTGAACGCAGACTTATACAAAACCAACTCTCTCAAAGCCCCATCGCCTTGAACCTGTCACCTTGTTCTCGTCTCACCTCTGGTTCACGGAAACAAAGAAGGATGGTGGCTGAAAAGACTACAAGTGTTCCTGGTCTTCACTCTACCCACTCGGATGGTCGAAGCCACTACCGTCCGAGACAGCACACGTTTTCGCAAGAGCGTTAGACGGTATGAATGGCAACGGAAACCACCTTTCTCGAAGCCAGTTTTTGAAGAGACTATATGCACATGTTCGGGTGACGTACTACTCGAAATTCCAGACTCGACTCGAAATTCGACTCGAGATGTCTCGAGATGTCGGTGTACTCGACTCGAAATTCCAGACTCGAGATGTCGCCGCTTTTTCACAGTACAAAGAATGTACTACATACAGATTCTTCAATAATATAGATATAAACTGAGGCCACCTTTAATAACGAAAAACTCTGATCAGTCAGAAGACCGTACCCATTTCACTGCCATTAATTAAAAATTAAACCAAGTGATACACTGCAGTATCGCAATTAATCCTCGACAAATTTAATGTTGTAAAAATATTTGGAAGCAATACTTATATGTACTTATTAGCTCAAAACAGCTTTAGTTTGTTAGTCTCGAAACTTTAGTTTATCAGTCTCTCTCGTTTATTAGTCTTTAGTCTATTAGTCGCGAAACGAGTGAAAGAACGACGGTACCTAAGGTCATCAAATTTTGACTAACATAGTCTTCTACGCAAACGTGTGCGTATGGAAGCCAGAATTTGGAATATCGAAATTTATATTTCATAGTTTGTAAAGCTTTAAAGAATTTCTGATTAACAAACGCAACGATTTTAAAGCGAGCAGTGGCAGCACTGTACGGAAGAAAATACTTTTATCTTCAGGGCGCGAGACTGTTTGTCGGAAATTCTAAAGATATGCTCTTTTTAAATACTTTGCAATTTTGCAGTTCAATCGGCTTTTATGTGGCGTAAGCGCCAAGAAAGTAATAAAAAAAACGTAAACATGCCAAACGCTAGTGATAAAAAGACCAAAAAATGCCATCTTAGAAAGAAAAAGTATCAAGTCATTTTAGTAAGAAAACTGAACTTTGGTATGATGAACTGAGAAATGACTGGAAAAGTAGAATAATGTAAGCCAACACTTGACTCTGCACTTTTTCTTTCTTTTTTTTAGTCCAAAGTGGTATTTTGTCCAGAAGGACTATTGGCATTTTGCGTCGATTCACTAAATGCGTTGTCTCATTTTTGAAATTTTTGCCACAAATATGATCTAGAGTATATGGTAGAGTGAAGACCAGGAACACTTGTAGTCTTTTCAGCCACCATCCTTCTTTGTTTCCGTGAACCAGAGGTGAGACGAGAACAAGGTGACAGGTTCAAGGCGATGGGGCTTTGAGAGAGTTGGTTTTGTATAAGTCTGCGTTCAGAGATTGAGGTCCCCGATTTGTAGCAAAAAGGAATTTGCTGTTCCTTTTTCCGAGAAGATTTCCCGACTAGTTTTCCCCTCCTCCTAATACTAGAGGCGTCTTCAGTCAGCAAACCCTAGTTGGTGAACCTACTTGCATGAACCTGGTAAACCCTAGTTGCATGAAGTTGCAGGAAGGGCCTATACATTTGATTGATTACTTGCAGGAAGGGCCTATATATTTGATTATACGATCGATATAACGAGGCTCATAATCGATATTTGAAAATGACTGACAGAATAAAAAGGAATTTTGAAAAAGGTATAAACATTGATAAAATGGACTAACGCATATTTATCACTTGTATTATAAATAATGCAGAATCTGCATAAATATATGTATATTTCTCGCACTGTGATAAAACAGCGGTACCTACAACCATCAAAGTTTGAATATTGAACGTTTCCACCCTAACATGGTCATCTGGAAATCCAAATTCGAAATTTGGAATTTTTTTATTATCGGTTTCCTATTTTGTAAAACTTTAACGAATTCTTGATTAACAAACTTATGGATTTCAAAGCGAACAACGGCAACGTGGTACAGGAAAAACATTTTTATCTCCAGCGCGTGAGACTGTGTATCAGAAATTCTAAAATGATGCTCAATTTAAAATTATTTTGCGATATTGCTCTTGAACTGAATTTTATGGTTTAGGTGCGAAGAACATATTTAATAAATAAAGGTAACACACAAAATTTTGAAAAAACGCCCCTTTGGACGTAATTTAAAATCTGAGACCTTTCGGATTTTTTATTTATTTATTTATTTATTTAATTTTTATAGTTAGCAGATAGCTTAATAGTTAAACATTCGTAGATACAATATTGCAATACTGTTCAATATACAAAAGAAATGTTTCAAAAATGTTTAAATGCATTCGAATTTTCTGCACTCTCCTCTCACTATTCAAGACAAAGCAAGAAAACAGAGCATTCACTTTCAATTTTGCACAATGAAGACTTCGACCAACTAGCATTCCGATGAGTTTTCCCAACCTTATCGCATCAAATCCTAAAAGTTAAGTTCCTGCATAAACGCAATACACAGATACAGAATTACACCATCCACGTCCAATCGGTTTAACTTTAATAGTTTTCACAAAGGCCACTGCGAACTCAAATATTTTGTGATCAAGCATCTGCTCATTTTGTTAGGTACCACTTCTCCTTACGTTTTTCTTACTGTCTTATTCAAGAACGAGGAAGTTAAATTTATCACCCCTACTGCAGTAAAATAATCAAGTTTTTTCTGTTTTGAAAGACTTTCTTCCTCTGAAAACTATCTCCTTTATTTGGGGGTGATCCTCAGTAAAAGATTCTCATGGAACCCACTTATTACACATTGTTTGAAAACGTTTCGAGCACGCAAAGCATCACTTAACCCCTTAATTGCTCAAAACAGTGTTTTATCTATAGATAATAAGTTGCTTATCTACAAAACCATGTTGCGTTCTATTCTTTGTTATGCATGCCCGGTATGGGCGTATTCTAATAAGTCCATTCGATCAAAACTCCAGACAGCTCAGAACTGTGTTCTGAGACAGATTGTATGTGCCCCATGGTACATTAGGAATGCTAAAATTCATGACGAATTAAAAATTGAACTGGTCAGGTCGTTCTGTGTTCGCCTGGCCAGAGGTTTTTTCGATAGATTATATAATTTAAATAATCCCTCCATCACCTTGTATAGTTATGATATATATGACGATAATAATTTCCATCGCCCCATGGCGATACTCAACGATTGTATGCCATAATTCGATCTCCTCTGTATTTAATGTGCCTCTTTGTATCTGCTGCTCTCTCTCCTGTGTTTCTATAGATGAACTATTGTATTCAATTTTCTTTTGTAACCTTTATACCTCTATTTTGTCACACCAAAAGTGCGCACTTTTCCTTGCTTAATTCTGTATTTTATTTCAGAACCACCAGCTCGTTCGGCTTTCTACACATTTAATTATAATTACCACTGCTGAGGTAGAAACTTTAATTTGTAAATATTGCATATATCTTCTTTTATTTTTTACTCTAGTGAGCACCTGCTCCATTTAAGATTATTATAAAAAAACTATTATTAATTTAATGTAAGCTATTTTTTGTATACATATTGTTAGAAACCTACTAATGATATTCGATGAGGGGTAGGGCCTTCGGCCCAGGCACCCTGGTGCCAGCACCATGCGACTCTCTTCCTCTGAAAACTATCGACGGTATGTCAAGGTAATGGACCTGAACGTCTTAAAGGATATCGTTATAGAAGATTACTTCCGCCATTTAAAACAAGATGACTTAAATGTCACTGTGCTTCCAGATGGTCATCATGGATCTCTGTGTGAAATTCAAATGCGGACACTAATAATAAAAGAAGCTTTTTCTAGTCAAAATATGCATCCGTGATATTTCTTGCGACTCACAGAGGGATCCGGAAGTCCATGTTGTTCAGTATTTGGTGGAAGGGGGAGAAAATAATAAGCAGTTGCCAACAGCAAAGCGAAACAAGTCCCTTGCAAGCTGGACCAGTAAAAATGGTCATATATATAGACAATGAAAATCTGTGGTCCGTAAGCTCCACCGGAAGTAACTC
>KK121484.1:449798-465523 GCA_000611955.2 Stegodyphus mimosarum | reverse complement strand
TGATTAATTACTATCTCCGTGATGCAGATTAGTTCACAACAATTACAAGCAAGTGAAAGTAAACAATAGTTTATACAGAGCGAAAAACAGATAACCCTTCACTGGTAAAGTGTTCACACCAGTCTAGTGCTGATGCTATTCAATTCTCGAAGAATTTGCCGTTATGAGCTTCTGGAACCAAAAGAAAAATAGTAAATCCTTAATAATATTCAAAAAATTCCTACCAAAAATCGAGAATTTCTGGAATGGTAATCGAAAACACGTTTGGATTGAAGAAAATAACTTCGAACTTTATCCTCAGGATTTATGTCCACTTCACTGTGCCAAGGTGGTATCATATGTTAAAACTCTCAAAGCAGCCTAAATGCAGTTCAAAGGACTTATGTACAATAGACTCGTAGACTTATAGACAAAAGACATATACTGTTTCTCCGCTAACAAATATCCTCGAACATTAGACTTTATGCTGAGGATTTATGTCCACCAGACTGTGCCAAGATGGTATCGTAGTGTCAAAACCTCAAGGCAGCCTAAATTCAGTTCAAAACACTTATGGACAAAAGACTCATAGACGTATAGACAAAAGACTTATACTATTTTCGACCAACAAATATAGACTTTATTCTGAGGATTTATGTTTATCTGACTGTGCCAAGATGGTATCATATGGTAAAAACCTCAAGACAGCCTAAATGCAGTTCAAAGGACCTATGTACAAAAGACTCTAGACTTATAGACAAAAGACTTATACTATTTCTCCACTAACAAATACCATCGAACGTTAGACTTTATGCTGAGGATTTAGACGTTAGACTTTATGCTGAGTCCAGCAGACTGTGCCAAAATGTTATCGTATGGTAAACATTCGAAGGCAGTCTAAATTCAGTTCAAAAGACTCATAGACGTATAAACAAAGGGTTTATGCTGCTTCTCGACTAACAAATAAAGACTTTATTCTGAGGATTCATGTCCACCTGACTATGCCAAGGTGGTATCATATGGTGAAAACCTCAAGGCAGCCTAAATGCAGTTCAAAGGACTTATGTACAAAAGACTCGTAGGCTTATAGGCAAAAGACTTATACTATTTCTCGGCTAACAAATACCATCCAACAATAGACTTTAGTCTGAGGATTTACGTCAACCAGACTGTGCCAAGATGGTATCCTATGGTTAAAACTTGAAGGCAGCCTGAATTCAGCTCAAAAGACTCATAGATGTATACACATATAGACTTATTCTGAGGATTTATGTTCACCTAACTGCGCCAAGATGGTATCATATGGTGAACACTTCAAGGCACTCTTTTTAAAATTCTCTAATACCAAGGTGATCCACGGTTATTGGCTGTTTTATATCATGTGACAAAGCAGAAAAATTGAACTAAACAGTTGCTTTTCCGAAACGTTTTTTATGCGTAATACAGGCTTATGCAATCAAAAGCACTAAACTCGGGAACATATTAGGTGATGTTCCTAAGGATCCGTCTATTTCGGATGAACAACTGTTTCAAACAATTGCTTTACTTTAATCACTGAATGAAAGGCGCGTTGTTTTTTTTTTCTTTCTTGAGCAGATTATAGTTATGGATTCGAAATTTTCAACCAATCAGCTATCAGCATCGAAATAACGAACATGGAGGGGAGCTCTCTATCGGTAGTATCTATGTTCGTAATGGAGAGTCGGTTTCCCTTTAGATTGTAATCCCACAGTGATTCGCTGTTATTAGCTATTGATTGAATTAAAAATTGAACTAAAAAGTTGTGCTTTAATATTTGTTGCTGTTACCAATCTCACTTATTTGACAATGCACTAAAAAGTTGTGCTTTAATATTTGTTGCTGTTACCAATCTCACTTATTTGACAATGCATAAACCCATGACAGTCCATCAGAAGGAAGGGGCTCCCAGACCTAGCACAGCTAAAGGCAGCCTTACACAGTTAAAACGCACCAACCCCTAGAGGCTATCCGAGGAGGTGCCACCCTCCTCGGTCAACCAAAGGGGCCTAAAATGTTTCCCATAGGGGGTCATAAACACACAAGCCAAGGTGGCGGCAACACACCCACAACAGAGTTAGACATCGACTGTCCCCAATGTTAACCAAGGGGAGCCATTCACCTTGGTTGCCCAAGGACAACCTTCGATATTTGACCATGTAACGTCCCCACAACCAAAGGGCAGACAACACAGTATTAGTACGGTCCCTGCCGACCTGAACTTACCACCGAATAAACGATGGTTTTAGTCACTGTGAAGACAGTTTATTTCACCCAGAATTTGAGGCTGTCTAGATATTGGTCTAGCAAGTACAATGGCTTTGCTAGGCCCATTTGTTCTCAAGGAGTGGTCAAACGAACGTAGTTAGACCAGGTGAATGTAGTTTCCAGCGGGGCCACGAGGAGGCCTGTGGTTGATTATGATAGCGAGAGGCTATGTAGTGCGCTTTACTGCCCCATAGCTATACCCACTCTCAGAAGGTCCAGACCAAACCCAGGTCTCCCCCCAATAAATGGTTGGTTTCAAAAATCCGACCAACCGCTCCTCGAGGGAGCACATCTACCGGCGCCACAGGCCCATGACATTCATCGTTGCAAAGAATCAAATGCGGCTGGCTTAGGCAAGACTCTGAAACAGTCCAACTTTATATGGGCTAGTAAATATAAGACTGGGGGTCGAACTGAACATTTAGCCCAGTCCCCGCCCCAATTTTGAGTGAGCACTCAGGGGGGGCATGTCCGAAGGTCTCCCACCTATCTTCCGCTATCATCAACCTCTTGAGAGGACTTTCGGCTTGCCGCATATTTAGAGTGCCGCCATGCCGCACAGACGCTATATATTTGCAAGCATCCATGATTTCTTCGGGATTCGAACCGGGCCTTTTGGTAGAGTAGTCAGAGTCACTAACACTATCAAAAATGGCGGTTTCAAATGTTTTTAATCTGTAATTTGGCTCTAATACAGGCTTATCCAATCAAAAGTACACTCCTTATAACAGAAAAATGAGCGAAAAGGTGAACAAAAGACATGCTAAATCTTGAAATTAGAATTGGTTGAGTACTTTTCAATGAATATGATTGCTTGCTTAAATTAACCGAATGTAGTCATGTCAGTTGATAGCAGACTTTATCTGCGCATATGCAAAAGGAATGCATAGAGTTGCAATCGGGTGCAAAACAAAGAAAATTTATTTTGAATGAACATTTATAGGTTGTACCTCACTAAAACAGTTGCTTAGCTTCATAAACATCTCATCTGTTTGAAAGCACATAAACAAACTCTTTCAGAACATGCAGAAGAGAAATAAGGAATGCGAATTTTCAGGCAAGCAACTTGAATGTACTGCATTCGCTACTACATTTTTCACTCTAGGTATAGATGCACGATATTGAAAATAGGCTAAATGAAGACAGTTCATATTATGTCCCATCAAAAGTCTTTTTATCCAAAGGTCCGGCCTTTGGAACATCTTTGGAACATCCACATAGTTTAGGAGATTCCAAAATTCGGGCACCCATCTCCCATATCAATTCTCTGTGTGCTGTTCTGAATACCGATCCGTTCTCTGTCTGCTACTCTGGGTACCCTTCAAATTCTATTTGTGCTTTTCATGGTATCGATTAATTTACTGAGTGCTATTCTGGCTACCGATCAGTTCTCTGTGTTATTCTGGGCGCTGATCAATTCTCTGTGTGTTGTTCTTGGTATCGATTAATTTACTGAGTGCTATTCTAAGTACCAATCAGTTCTGTGTGTGCTATTCTGGGCACTGATCAATTCTCTATGCGCTGTTTTTGGTATTCTAGGCACTGATCTGGGCAGTGCTATTCTGGATATCGATCAGTTCTATGTGGTCTATTCTGGGTACCGATTAGTTCTCTGTGCTATTCTGGGCACTGATCGATTCTCTGTGTACTGTTCTTAATATTCTAGGCACTGAACAGGGCAGTGCTATTCTGGGTACCTAACAGTTCTCTGTGGGCTGTTCTAGGTACCGATCAATTCTCTGTGTGCTGTTCTCGGTGTCCATCAAATTTCTGAGTGCTATTCTGGGTACCGATAAGTTCACTGTGGGCTATTCTGGGTACCGATAAGTTCACTGTGAGCTATTCTGGGTACCGATCAATTCTCTGTGCGCTTTTCTCGGTATCGATCAGTTTAATGAGTGCTATTCTGGGTACCGATCACTTCTCTTTGGGCTGTTCTGGATACCGATCAATTCTCTGTGTGCTGTTCTCGGTATCGATCAATTTAATGAGTGCTATTCTGGGTACTGATCAATTCTATGTTTACTGTTCTTGGTATCGATCAAATTACTGAGTACTATTCTGGGTACCGATCAATTCTCTACCGAAATAAAACATGACAACCAAAATCTAAAGCTTCTTTCAGTAAAAATATTGTCGAGCTGAAAAAAGCTTTGCAATGATGAAAGAAAACGAAGCTATCTTGGATGGTAAGTACAAGGTGTTCATAGAAATTTACCCGATATATGAGCTCCTAGCGATCTATCCGTTCAACCAATCGAAATGAAATTTCGGATATTGTTACTTTTGAAGATACATACTTCAGATTGTGATGATTTACAGCAATAGAGCTCTCCCGGCTACAGTGAAAAAATTTCGAAATTTTCGAATGTAAACACCCAGTTCTTTCGTGCTCAAATTGAAAAATTCTTAAAGGTGTTGGAACGATATTCGTATGGCGAAAATTACCGACGTAAAACATTTGCAACGAAGAGTATTGTAAAGGACCAATGACAACATATGACTGGAGAGGGAATTTTTTTTTTTTTTTTTTTTTTTTGTGGAATTACAAGTTTTTATCGTGCTCACCTTCGCAGACGATACCGCACTGCATGCGAGAGATTGTTAATAACAGTGAAAGAATATGTATATTATGTAGTATGTATAACTTCGTGTTTTGTAGCATCTTTCAGTTCTGACGAATCTCGTTGATTTGATGTGTAAGCCTTAGATTTCAGTTAATCCCAGAACTAGAAATCCATCGAAATGAGGCCGGAAGTTCGCGATGGCCACGAAATTGTTAATTTACGAGGTTACAGCCGAAAATATCGTGGCAAAAACATCGCGGACGAAATCGTCGAGGAGAAAACAACGCAAGCCGGAAACGCATTTGACGAAAACATTTGGAAGCGTAAGAAATGTTACTGAAACTTTAAGAATAAACGGAAGCAAAACAAGGTAAAATTTTCACCAAAATAACATCAGATTAACAAATGTGAAAGAAAGCATTTGATAATTAAGTAAGCAGTTTTCATAATCTCATGCAGTTATTTATCTTCTTTTATCTAAACATTTTTAGGTGTATTTTTCATGAAGCATTATGAGTAAAACTTTATCAAAAATGATTAATTTATTAATATTAACTAACTATATAAATTTAAAATTCTATTAACGGCTATAACTTGCATTCATTTTCTAGTCATTTTCAATTTTTAAATGCTTAAGTTTACTAATTACTTTTTCAGCAAAATCTTAATTAGTTCATTCAAAAATGTGAAATATAAAAGTAAAAATATCCCTCTGTTCTTCTTGCCCTTCCAAATCATTATGCGACGAATGCGTGCGATGTTATCCTCATGCGATGATTTGCAGGTACTTTATTTTTTACCACGATATTTTTGACGACGATGTTTTTAAACTGAGAAATTGTTGAACCGCTTTATTTTCGACGACAATATTTTGTACCACGACGTTTTAGAACTGCGAAGTTTTCTCTTCGCTTTCCTTTGTCCCACGATGTTGTGTGCCACGACGTTTTCGGTGGACAAAGGTACGGGAGATGACTCTATCTTGAAACGTTGTACAAAAATTAGATTAAAATTTGTAATTGCAATAAAAATTTTCCCCCCCTCTCATCTCTTGTGTTGTTATTGGTCCTTTACAGTGCTGTTCTTTGCAAATGCAATTTTCGTCATACCTGTATCGTTACAACCCCACTTATGATTTTTGAAAGCGCTAGTCAGTTTGGGCAGGAAAAAAGCGGATGTTGCCACTTGAAATTTTCTAAATTTTTTCACCCAACCGTAACCGTGACAGCTGTATTATTTTAAATCATCACAAGTTCGAGTGTATACTTTCAGATAGCAATATCTGAAATTTTATTTTGATTGGTTAAGCGGGTGGACAGTTAGGGGTTTATGTATCAAAAAAGAGTTTTTTTATGACCACCCTGTATGTTGAAGGTCAGTGAAATATATTATCAATTGAATAAAATTGCGCAAATGACGTTAAACTGAATGGCGAATATAATATAATAAGGGGATATAGCGTTTAGGACTATAGATGAATTCGGAACCGTATGAAAACTTTAAATTATTGCTTTATATCCGTAATTAAGTATCCGCAATAATATTTAAAAGCTTTTAATAGGATAATTGCTATGTCTTTTATTGCTAAATAAATTCTTACTGTGTTCATACATAAATTTGAATTTTTTACATTTTTAGCCATTTGTTTTCATATAAAATCCGCATTTGTTATTTCTCGTACTCGCTTAAAAGAGAATAGGTTTTATAGTTTGCCTTAATTGCAAAAAATATATGAAATATTCTCTATTTTTTCCCCTTTCTCTCTCTCTTTTTCTCCCTAATATATAAAAGAGTTGTTGTTATTTTCCATTAACAATTAAATCCTGGTCTGCACAGATAAAGATCAAAAGCACGATCAAGAGTTTTTGCCCACTCCATGTACATGCGCAGGATCTTTAAGAAATGTGTTGAAGATTACAAAGCATTTTACTCAGCTACGTAAAAGAGAGAATTCTTCAAAAGTTGTTTTATGTTGTATTTCTCGATAAGATTTTGCAGCAACTTTATGCAATTTTATGTCTTAAATACGTTAATAATAAAAATCCTTAATAAATAAATAAATAAAATGCGTTTTTGTACACGTTTCTGTAAGCTTTCGTTTAAATCTAAAACGAAATTGATGGTCATGATCAAATTTTGTGAAAACTTGTAGATTTAAATCTTCTATACGCATTTTTTTCCCCCTTACTTAAACGGTAATACACTTTTTGCAAAATTTTGATATTTTTCTGTATAATAGTTTGAATTCAAAAAAATGAAATGCAGAAACAACCGTTGGTGTTTTTAAATCTGAAAACTGCAGTTTTTTTGGGGGGGAGGGGGAGTTGAGAACAGACATTTTTCAACAGTAAAGATTTGGTTTCACCAGTTAGGGAGGAAAAAAAAATCCCCACTTTTCCTTTATTTTTTATGCAAAATGAAGTGCTTATATAAATTTTTAAAACTGGAATATTTCTA
This sequence comes from Stegodyphus mimosarum, assembly GCA_000611955.2. NCBI lineage: Eukaryota > Metazoa > Arthropoda > Arachnida > Araneae > Eresidae > Stegodyphus > Stegodyphus mimosarum. The sequence goes on along the minus strand of KK121484.1, from coordinate 458,234 downwards.
TATTTTATTTTTATGTTATTTTTCAGATTTTTAATGGTCTTTCCTGAAACTTTTTCATAGTAACTGTTTTTTTTTATCCCTTTTTAAGTGAGGTATTATAAAATAATCTAAAGTATTCAAATTCTTTCTCTTCTTTTGCTTTTCAGCAAGCTGATTTTACAACAGCTTTGTGAAAACTTCAGATTTTAAGAGATACTAATTTTTGAGCTTCTAGCGCCATCTATTAGCCACCGAGTTAAATACCTTCCGATTTATTTAAAATCTATTTCCAATTAAAGATTAATTATTGTACTTATCATTTCAAAGATCAGTCAGTAATTTAATTCATCTTAAAGAGGTAAAAAAAGTCATTCTATGCAATTCTTTTAAATTTCTGCAAGCTCATTTTAAGCTCTCATAAGAATGAATTCTTTGACTTTACTGTTTTCAAAATGAGTTTTTAATGTAAACTACCATTTTTTTTAGAAAAATTAACAGAGGAGAAAGAATTTTTTAAAGCAATTCAAAGCATTGTTCGTTTCTTTCATCCTTGTTCAATAAGTGTAAAAAAAAAAATCCGAAACGTTTTAGATTTTAAATTACGTCCAAAGGGGCGTTTTTTTAACGTTTTGTGCGTTACCTTTCTTTGTTAAATATCGTGTTCTTCGCACTTAAACCATAAAATTCAGTTCAACAGCAAATAAGCATATTTAAATTATACATAAAATTTAAAATGTGCATATCTTTAGAATTTCCGATACACAGTTCAGCGTGCTGGAGATAAAAAGGTTTGCCCCTCCCCGCCCCCGTTGAGTGTTGCCATTGCTCGTTTTTAAATCGTTTGAGTTTGTTCATCCAAATTTTGTTAAAGTTTTACAAAACATGAAGTAGATAATAAAACAAATTCCAAATTTTGGCTTCCAGATGCGCCTATTCGGATGGAAATATACATTATTCAAAATTGGATGGCTCTAGGTACCGTTGTTTTATCACAAAGCCAGTAACATACATACATTTATGCAGATTCTTCATTATTTAATTTTTTTAATATAATACAGGGCGATAATTTTTGGTGGCAACAATTTGAAAAGTGAATCGGATGTTTATAGGGAATCAACGCAAAATGCCAAAACGAAAACAATAGTTCTTCAGGGGCAAAGCCCGTTTGGACTAAAAATCAGAATGAGTTCTGCGTTGTTTTTCAGTTTTGTCGCGTCGAATAAAAGCTGAATAAGTCAAATGAAAAGAAACAAAAGAAAGAAATCAAAAGAATAAGTCAAAGGAAATCAGTTTTTAGTATTATAGAAAAATACTTTGTTTTTCTTCCATGTTAAACCTCTACTGAATATGCCGTAATATATTTAGATGATAAGTGCAATATAAACTTATTGCATTATGTTTTCGAAATCAGCTCCACAAGAGAAAATGAGTCAACTGTTTACAGGATCGTGCATGCAGCCATCGAGCAATTTCAGTTTGACAGGACACTTCTAGCCCTGTTGCAAGTACAGTCAAATACCAAAAATCCGCCGACCTGAAATTCGCCAACTCCTGAAATCCGCACTGCCTCTCAAAATATAAACATTGAATTTATAGGTTCCAGAAACCGCAGAATGGAGAATGAAATACCGAAGAAAAAATATTTATCCAATAATGATGTGAGAATTACCGAATAATAATGATTCTGTGTTAGTAGCAAAAAAAGATCTTAGCCCAGAAGAGGTTTTCAGTATGGATGATGTGTTCAGATGGGCCAACACTGGCATATCAGATAACCGATGATGAAATCATTGGCTCTGTTTTGAACTCGCCACAGCAAGAAAACGATTCCGACACCGACACAGATAATGAATTTGATAGGAATGAAAAAATATATTTTAATGAGGGTTTGGAACATGGTGAAAAATACCTAAAATATTTAGAACAACTGAGCTGCGTCACAGAGCAAGAGACTATGACTCTGTAGAATTAAAAAAAAAAAAAAAACTTGCTCTGGAGGACCTAAAGTTTTAAAACAAACCTTTAGCAGAAAAGTGTTTGAAACAAGTAAAAAAAATGAAATATTTTATGCTTTATTAGTATCCCTTATTTTTACACATCTCTGTTGTATATGTCCTTAATGCTTTAAAATATTCCTGTAATCACTAATATAAATGAATAATATAAAATATATATATAATAATTTAATGCATGTAATAAAGTAATGTAATAATGTTTATTATTGTACATAATAATTCAAGTAAATGTATCTAATATGCCTTATTTTTTTTTGCACTTTTAGTCTGAATATTATGATTTGGCTTTTCTGTCCTGAAATCCGCAAAATCCTAAAATCCGCGCAACTTGTGGTCCCAAGCATTGCGGATTTCTGGACTTCTGCTGCACTTTTATTCTATTTTTTTATTAGCATTATGTTGTGGTCTCTTTATTGCCCGGCTTCAAAACTCCAATATGACCCAATTTGCCCTTCATTGGTGCAAAATTGATGATTTCCTTCGGCGAGAGCAGTTTTTTCAGTGGAACATACTGATGAAAGTAGTGGAAATTTTAATACAATTTTTAGTTTATCACAATATAAAAGGCCATGATTTGAACGTTTTTATTCGAATAACTTAATTTATTTATTCATTTTGGTGACGGTATAGCATTTTGATCATATTAACGTATTCTACAAATTTCATTCAAATATCTGCAACAGACTTTCTTTTATTCGTCACAATCCATTTTATGGATTCCATAACAACTTTTCAACAGTAGTAAAAAATTTCTATATGGAATTTGTGACGGCATTTTCTGAGCATGTAAATATGAAGTAATTAGACCGATGTCCTGTCCAAAGTTTAAGAAATATATAAAATAATTAAGATTATTTTACAGGAAAATTATCCGCATTGGATTGCAATGTATTGGATTGTAATATGGCTCAAAGTAAGTTCTATTGGTAAGGGATGAGATGGGATGGGATGGGATGAGTGAGATAATTGGCACCAAACCAAAGATGATTATAATGCACCAAACGCGAGGTGATATGACTGATTTTGAGGAATTCAAAACAAATTATGAGTAAAGAAAATAAGAAGGTGGACAAACGTATCAAATCCAGACGATGATGTCATATAAAAACAAGGTAAAAGCGCAGAAGGGGTAAGCCTTAAAATACAATATACAGTCTTCAAATCAGATTAAATTACGTAATAAAAGCCAGTCTCTTTTAAATGATAAAATAAATTACTATTGACTTCTTTTCCGGTTAAACGGTCGAGAGGTAAGTCACAGCTATTAAAATATTTCTGACGAAGCCTATTAAAACATGGACGCTCTATTAAAATATAACGGACTGACAGACAGGCATTACACTTCTATTGGTAAGCAGGCGCAAAATTCGGAATATAACATTAAAAATCCTCTACTTATTCGCAGAAGTTGTGAATCATGTAAATAATGTAAGTTATTTAGGATTAATCATTAAATGCTCACACGACTCGTTTCATATTAAGTAAGTCGTAGAAAAATCCTACGGTATCAGCAACCAACTTTCCGTAACCCTTAAAAATTATTCTCGACTGTCTCTCATCAAAAAAAGAAGGGTATACCCATGCATTATAAGGCCAATTCTACGTATCTGCAGCCTGGGCGTCAAAAGTAGACTTCCACAAACTTCAGATAGTGCAGAATAAGATTCTGAGAAGAATTGTAAATGCATATTACCTGATTAGAAACAAACCGATCCATGACGACTCGAAAATAGACCTTATAGTGGACCAACATTCTAAACTTAAACGTCTGTTCAAACTGCAAATTTTTCAGAAGTTCTTATTTACCAAGCCATTCCAGAAGATAATTTCACTAGACCATTTGCTACTTACATGGTTAAAGATCAACACTTCATAACTTGGCTTTGACTGCCGAGGTTTACTTGCTTTCTTGCTCGGCGTGACTTTTACCACGCATCGCTTCCATCAGATTGCCACGCAGGCAGTAAACGAGTCAATGGTCTTCCCACTTTTACCTCACTTTCTGGACCGTTTCTGGAGTTTCACGTCTCGCTCATCAAAGTCATATGCCTTCAGTGGCGTAATTTTTTTTATATAGCTTATTAATGCTTCTTTCTGGGGCCACATAAGCAACAACTTCATTTGATACTTTTCGATAATTGTATAAAAGTTTATCACATTTATTATGCAACTATTAATCGCTTTTTTATGCCCTTTCAAAATTAAATCTTTATTATCAGAAAAGTACGTAAAATCGCATTTCCAAAGCAATTCTAGTTCGCATCTCTCAGCTGGAAGAATTGTCATTTTTTCTTCAAAATCAGTTCAGCTATCTTTCTCCGTAACAGTTTGGGACGAATCAACTGTTCTTAAAATTTCAAGTGCCTATAATGCGTTGAGAGGAATATTCCTAAAATGCACAGCCAAAGTAGTTAAACTGTTCTCATCTGCGCATAAATTCTGTTTTCCAACTGCCTTCTACTCAAGTTTAATTTTCACGGCTGTTAGACCTGAATCTTGGACAATTAAGTTCTCAGTCAGCAGTTTTTCCAAAACTTCAATCCCAATCAAAAGATCAGACTCGCTTTTCTCACGGAAAGAATCTTTTTAATCTATTTTATTTTGTTTCAGTTTCCTTCAAATTCTACAATCATTTATTTTCCGAAAAAATTCGCATAACCTTTTTCTTCGAAAGAACTTCAAAACTACAAGTATATGACTTTCTTTAATCACTGACTTCAGTAAAAAGTACTTAATATTCCCTCGGTTTTGTGTCCCCCCAAATAGCGCGTTTCAAATGGAGTTTGTAATGGAGTTTCTTTCAGTTTCGTTCCTAATGGAGGAACATTCTGTGATGTCATCATTCACTGCTGTTGCTGGAAAATTCTGAATGAGACTCTGAGCTCCTGATTGAGGTCCATTGACTGCATTATATATTGCATCTTGTCTTCATGAGGTACAGACTTGTCTTCCTGAATCTTCTGAAATAGACTCCAGAAGCACAAGCAATCCTTTGAGTCCCCTACGAATTTCTTCAGCTCAATTTTCGGTAATTTAAATTTTCTTTTTTCTTTTCAGATTGCAGAAGCTTCTTGTAATCGCTTTCCCAATATAGAGCAAATTTCTACATGCTTGTCTGAAAGTTTCAACTTCTTCAAAAATCATCGGTATACAGTGTCCTATCATCTTCAGTCTCCAATGAACTTTCAGCAATTAATGACCGACAATCTTCAGGTCTTCAGGTCTCCAGAACTTAATCTGCACTGTCTCTCAACAAAAAAATAAGTACATATCTATGCATTATAAGGGCAATTCTATATATCTACAGCCTGGGCGTCAACGGCAGACTTCCACAAACTACAGGTAGGACAAAGTAAGATTCTGAGAATTGTAAATGCATATTTCCGGATTAGAAACAAATTGATCCCTGACGACTCAAAAATGTGCCATATAGTGGACCACATTCTAAACTTAAACGTCTCTTCAAAACTGGACAGTTGAATCGATCTCCAGGAAATAATTCAAATTTCAAAGCTCTAGGTGAAAAACCCGCATCCCACTGAGGGTACCACACTCTTATGTTGAGAACAAACAGCCGAAATTTAATTCATGGTTTCTCATCAAGTGATACAGGGGTTTTTGGAAAATCCAGGAAGACAGAAGTCATTCCGAGAAACATGAAAAATACTTTATTGAAACGCATGAAACACATCCAATGGGTTAACGCGGAAAGCATCGCCGCAAAAAAATCGCCGACGAAAACTACGAGGAGAAAACAACGCAAGGCGAAAACGTCGCGGTACAAAACATCGTGGGAGAAAATAAAGCAAAGAGAAAACCTCGCAGTTCTAAAACATCGTGGTACAAAATAACATCGTCGAAAATAAAGCGTCTCAAAAACTTCGCAGTTTAAAAGCATCGTCAACGAAAATATCGTGGTAAAAAATAAAGTACCTACAAATCATCGCATGATGATAACATCGCAGACATGCGTTTTTTAAGCTTTAGTAATTGTAAATGGATATTCGCATAATGCTTTGTGAGCGAAAGATGGAAAGAAGGATAATTTTTACTTTCATTATTTTATTAACTAATAATTTTTTAAAAAACAGAACAAGAAATAATTTTCACTATAAGAGTATCAGATTAAGAAAGAAGAAAATAATCTCATAATTAACTTAGCAATTTTTTTATAGATAAGATCATGCAGTTACTTATCTTTCTTTTTCTATTCTTTCTTTAGTTTATACTTTTCATGAAAAATTACCAGTAAAACTTTAGAAAAAAATCATTTATTAATGATCTTTGTTAGTTAGCTATTTCAGTTTGAAATTCTATTAAATGCTATAAGTTGCATTAATTTTCTGTTCTTAAGTTTCCAGTTTACATTTTCAGCAAATGTTTATTAGTTAATAAAAAATATGAAAGTAAAAATTATGCTTCTTTCCATCTTGCGCTCACAAATGATTATGCGACTATCCTTTTACAATTATTAAAGCATGAAAAATGCATGTCTACAATGTTATCGTCATGCGATGATTTGCGGGTACTTTATTTTTTACCACGATATTTTCGATGACGATGTTTTTAAGCTGCAAAGTTTTTCAACCGCTTTATTTTCGACGACGGTATTTTGTACCACGATGTTTTAGAACAGAGATGTTTTCTCTTTGCTTTATTTTCTTCCACAATATTTTGTACCTCTACGTTTTCGCCTTACGTTGTTTTCTCCGCGACGTTTTCGTCCGCCGTGTTTTCGCAGGGAAGCTTTCGGCGGACACCCATCCAATGACCAGAAAGGGAGGCTCCCAGACCTCGACTTTTTCAAGCCTTTAACACGGTTAATTGCGCCACCTCCTCCAGAGGGTATCCAACTAGGTATAATCCTCTTGTCACCCACAAGGACAAAACTGCACGTAGTCAAAGTTATAAGAACACAAGTAAATGGCAACCGCGATCCAGCAGTTCACCTACAAAGAAAACGAAGTTAGGTCAAAGACTGTCCCCCAGTGTTGACCAAGTAAAGCCAAACTACCAAGGGAAACCTTCGATATCTAATCATGTAGAGTTCCCACAATCAAGCTGCAGACAAGACAGCACTAGTACGGTTCCTGCCAAGCTTGAAACTGCCACCGAAGATTTAATGGTTCTAGTCACTGTGAAGACTAATTATGTGCCTTGGGAACCGAGTCTGTATGACACAGCAACCGAAACCTTCTTTCATGTTCCAGACTAAAGACAAACTCGGATTCTTATACATCTAGAAGCTGACGTCACGCTACCCCAGTTTTAATTCACTTCAGTTCGCAACTGTGTCTACAGAAGTGTTCTTGCACAGCTGGATTAACCTAATCCAAATGAAAATGAGCGATTGTAAGTAATTCACTTTGCAATAAAAAGATAAAACTAATTAGAAGCCAATAATTAAACTGGCAGATCTCATAGATTGCTAAAAAATGCATAGAATTATTCTGCTTTAACTACTCTGAAGGCTCTTGAGATGTCGACACGCTAGTTAAACATTTATCATTCATCTGTGTCGGTTCTTAAACGCTTCCTTCCATACGCAATTTACTTCTGTTTGCTGATTCAAATCTACTCTAAACTGCTGGTTTAAATCATTCTTAACGTGTACCTTCTCGAGTGAATCCAAGCCTACGAACTATTAACTTGTCAACGCATCCTTAATCGCTAAATCGCTAATACCACGCACCTTTTCTTTAATTTTGATCGCATATACAGTGTTTTGGTATCTGTTTATCATTACTCCTCAGCGGGTATGAATATTCTAAATTGTGCTCTAAATCCGTGAAGTCCGATTAACGAAAGAACGTAAAATCATCTTAATTCTGAAAATTCTGGAGATAGAATTCTCAAATCTTACTTTGGATATTTTAAAAGCAATTGCGTTCTGACAGCTTTACATGAATTAAAATAGCATTTTATAGCTTCCTATATAAAACTCTCATGAAAACGGATTCTATCCTCCAAAACAAACCTTGATTTTTTGTTGTTTTTGCTGATTCCTGAAAAACAACACTCAAAATTTCACATTATGACCAATAGAATAACCAACTCTTTTGAATCATTCATAACTACCAAACCTTTTTTCCATCAGTTCATTTGAGGAAGAATTATTGTTGATTATCTTAACTCTTTGTTTTGAATTCTTATTAGTAAATATCATGTAAATCATTTTCAAAGAAATTGCGAAAATACCTAGAGGAGAGAAAAAAACTTGCAGTTTGCTTCGGATTAAGCCTCCAGATGAACATCTGAAAGAGATTTCTTTCCTTAATAATAACAACAGTAAATAATAAAGCCCCTTTTGGTTAACATTCATAAGCCATTAATAATTATCATTTTAAACACTTAAATTTTCTAGCAAAGTTTTTTTTTTTTAGTCCAAAGGGATTTAGTCCCGAAGGACTATTACTTTCGTTTGGGCGTTTTGAATCATTAA
>KK121484.1:431898-448374 GCA_000611955.2 Stegodyphus mimosarum | reverse complement strand
GTTTCGTTTATATCGATATGTTTTTATGCATTTCCTTTTCAAGTATATATAAAACTTCTAAATTTTGCTTTCGCCGCCGCCCTTTAGTTTCTTTTTAATTTCAGTTTCGCATTGTTTAGGTAAAAAGTTAAAATTTCTGTTTGCTAAAACTTTTAACCTAGCGTTCTATCCATCTTGTGTGAATTTAGATTTTTTTTTTTTACTTCCTTCTAAAATTTTCGTGAAGGATCGATTATGCTAAATTTTCAATTTAATTTTAAATCATGAGTAAATTTAAGGTTTTTTTTACTTCCTTTGTAAAGCACTTATCCAAATTTTACAATGTCTCGTTAAAGATCGATTATATTAAATTTTAAATTTAGTTTTAAATTATGAGTAAATTGAGGTTTTTTACTTCCTCTGTAAAGCAGTTATCAAAATTTTACAGTCTCACCAATGTTCTCCATTGTAGATCACTTAAATAGTCAATCGTATGTACTGTTTTTAAACGTGACAATAACTATATTTTTCTTTCTGTGAATACATTTTCTGGCCGTGTCGGCCTTTTAATATAAATGTCAATTTTATCCCGCTTTCAATAGAAGCTGTAAATATACTTGAATGATAACTGGTCATAAATTTACTCTTTATAACCCGTAACCGTACATCAGACGTCTAAGCATGTTTGATGGGCTTCGTTCTTATTTTTATTATCCAAAAAAATGTCTACTATGTGGGGAGAAGTATTTGGAGGCCAGTGCTTGACACTGTAGTCGTCATTTCAAAGAAATCAAATTATCTGTATTTCTACGGTATATTTCATTAATTGAAAAAAAAAAAAAGATTCTATCCCCAAGACAGAAGTGCACTGCACAAAAAAAAAAAAAAAATAACAAAAAAAAAAAAAAAAAAAAAAAGCGACAGTTCTATATCTCCCGTTCTACTGGGCCGATTGACAAAGATCAAATTGCGTTTTCCATGTCTTGAAAGCGCGACTTAGGATATATATTAGATTATATATAGCGCGACTTAGGATATATATTAGATTTATATATTTGTTCTAACATAGATATTTTGACACAAAATCAGACTTTTTCTGAAATGACATGTCATTTTTTTTTTCCATATTTCGATTCTACGGCTCAGATTATGCCTTAAATTTTGTAAAAAGTGGTGCGAAATTTATGGAGAAATTCAAAAATTTATCTTGGCACATTTTTCAGTTTGCGCCAAGAATAATTTGCTTGGCGAACTTCTTAATTTATGGCAGCCTATTTTTCCTTCCTTTTACTTCATTGTGGATGAGCGGAAAAAAATGGTCATCTTTCATATTTTCAAATAATTTTAAACAAAGTGTGTAAACCTCATTTGGCATTATTATCGCTCAAACAAAAGATTACAAATTTCAAAACACGAGAATATGTAAATTCTCATATATCTTAGGAAATTTTGAATAAAAAATTCTATTTTTTTTGCGGGTGTGCCTAGAAATACATGTACTTAAAGATAATGTTAAAAATTTTATATGTTATAACTCAAAATTTTTTCGAAAAATTTATAAAAAATATTTAAAAATACAAATTAATAAAAACAAATCATAAAAAATGCGTGAATTATATTTGGATTAAGTTTAAATTTCGAATTCGAGAAGAAGGAATCATGTAAGTTTAATAAAAAAGAGGTATTAATAAACATATATCAAATTCAATGAACATTAAGGAGGTAAAATTTTGAGATCTCATTTTTTAAAAACTACCCCTGCGATTTTTACAAAACTTAGCAGTTTGGCGTAATTTCACTTGAATCGAAATACGGAAAAAAAATTGGTACATGTCATTTCAGAAAAAGTCCGATTTTATCTCAAAATACCTATGCTAGAACAACAGCTATACATAAATCAATTACGTATCCTATATCGCGCTTTCGAGACATGAAAAACACAAGCTGAATTTCGTCAATCGGCCCAGTAGAACGAGGAGATATAGAACTTCCCCACCCCCTTTTTTTTTGTCGCTGTGTACATCATCTGAACATTTTGAGTCTCCAGAAAAAGTGAAATGTTTGTTAACTACTAAAGTCTTTTAAAAAAGTGCGAAAGGTTTTAGATTTTAAAGTTTCACCCAAAAGGATTAGCTATTTTTTTTTCTCCGTTTAGCTTTATTATTAAGCATCATTTTCTTCGCACTTACGCCACATACAATTCAACAGTAAAATTACAAAAAAATTAAAAGCAGCATAGCAGTATGCATTTAGGATTCCCGATGCGCCGTTGAAGTGTTGCCACACATTTTTAGTCAAAAGGGGCTTTGTCTCTGAAGGGCTATTGTTTTCGTTTTGCGATTTTGAGTCGAAAACATTAAAAGTCTGTATCACTTTTCAAACTGTTGCCACAAAATATTGCAGCCCTGTATTATATTTAAAGAAATTAAATAATGAAGAATGTGCATAAATGTATGTATGTTTCTCGCATTGGGATAAAACGACGGTACCTAAAGTCATCGAATTTTGAATGCCGTAATCCTGCTGCGAATATAGGCATCTGGAAGCCCAAATTTGAAATTTAGAATTTGTTTTATTAACGATTTCATATTTTGTAAAACTTTAACGAATTTTTGATGAACAAACTCGAGGATTTCAAAGCTGGCAATGGCAACGTTGTACTGAAAAAAACATTTTTATCTGCAGCGCGTGAGACTGTGTGTAGGAAATTCTAAAGATAGGCTCAGTTTAAAATTATTTTGCGATATTGTTCTTTAACTGAATTTTACGGTTTAAATGAGAAGAACATGATATTCAATAAATAAAAGTAACATACAAAATGTTTAAAAAACGCCACTTTGGACGTAATTTAAAATCTGTAACCTTCCAGATTTTTCTATTTTTTCAGTCTTTTCTAATTTTATTGTATCAGCGTTCAATTTTCTTACTAAGATGACTTTACAAAACTTCTTTTTATTACTAACGTTTTGTATGTGCTTACTTTATTTATTAAATATCTCGTTCTTGGCACTTACGCCACATAAACTTCGATTCAACAGCAAAATCACAAAATATTTAAATAATATATATTTAGAGTTTTCAATAGAGACAGCCTCGTGCGTTGGATATCAAAATACTTTGTTCCTTACAGTGTTGCCACTCCTTGCTTTGAAATTGTTGAGCTTTTAGTCAAAAATTCGTTAAAGTTTTACAAAATCTGAAGAACTTAATTATGTTGTTTTTATTTTCCAACTAAGGTTTTTCTGCGTTTAGTTAATCTGCATGTAACAGTTTTAGAACTACCAAAAATTTAGAAGTTTTTTAAGTTTGACTAAGACTAACCGATCAACCATATTTGTTTACATTTGAACCTTAGCAGAATGTTTACTTAAGTCAGTTTCTTCACCTTCAGTGACTTTTTGCCGAGTGGGACCAAATGTTCAGTTTTATGCGGTAAAACATCTGCCTTCTTTCCCGCTGGCCGTATTGCTTGTTTTTGCATAGAAAATTCTAATTTTAATATTAAGAATTATAAAAGATAAGAGAAAACATCTTAGCATAAAAGGCTTGTTTTACAAATACATTTGTCTTTAGAGACGCAAACTGTCCTCCCCCCCCCCGTTAAAAAAAGAGCACAGTTCTATATCCCCATTCTACTGGGACGATTGACGAAATTCAAATTGCGTTTTTCATGTCTTGAAAGTCCAACTTAGGATATACACTCACTCCAAAAATTAAGTACGGAGAGGAAAATGCTAATTTCCGGAAGCCAATCAGAATTGAAGAGGATGCAATTCTCTGCAGAGGTAGATGGAAGTATGCACACATGTTAGGTAACAGCCAATGGCGCTTTCATGTCAAGAAATATGCAAAAAAGGCAGTCTTATGAGAAGCCAGCTTTACGAAGGGTTACAGAAGTTGATTGTAAGTGCTGATAGAAGGTGTTTCAAACTTTCGTACAAGTTGTTTTCAAGACATACGTGTTTCTATGACTTTCAGAAGACAAATGGAAGATTCTGAGCGCTGGCGTGCTGTAGAGCGCATTGAAGCAGGACAGTCGATCACAGATGTTGCTCTTTTCTTCGGCGTTCATCATTCTGTAATTTCACGTTCATAGAAACAATTCCAAACCACACAGACAGTTGTCCGAAGGCCCGTAGCCGGTCGCCCAAGGGTTACAACCCCCGCGGAAGATCGATTTATTGCTATTGTAGCCAAGCGGAATCGCAGAGCGACCTCCACACGTGTGACATCTATGGTTACAGCGTCCATTGTTAAGGCAATATCTGCAACTACTGTACGCCAAAGATTACATATGAGTGGACTGTACGCCCGGATACCTCGAGTTTGTGTTCCTCTATCCGTCCAATCTAGAGGGGTATGATGACAGTGGTGCCAGGTGCATTTCAATTGGAATGTGTCTGACTGGGGCAATGTCATGTTTAGTGATGAGTCAAGATTTGCTCTGAAGCCAAATGACAAGCGTATATGGATATGACGCGAACAACGAACACGCAATCAGTCCCAAAACATCACCGAACATCACGCATTCCGAGGCGGAACCATTATGGTGTGGGCAGGGATTTTATTAGGATACCGCACCGCACAGCACATGTTTAAACGGGATTCTTTGACGGCTGTCCGGTATCGAGGTGAAGTCCTAGAGCCCATTGTGAGATTGTACGCTGCAGCAGATGGCCCTACTTTTGTTTTAATGGACGATAACGCACGTCCGCATAGAGCTGACATCGTCGATGACTACCTGGAGAGTGAAGGGATTGCGCGTATGGCGTGGCCAGCATATTCGCCCGACCTTAATCCCATTGAAAATCTTTGGTATGCTCTCGGCCGTGCTGTATCTTCACGTTTCCCACCTCCAGCCACTCTTGTTGAGATGGAAACTGCTCTACAAGAAGAATGGCGATTGCTTAATTCTGCGATGGTTGACCACCTAATTAAAAGCATGGTCACAAGGTGTAAACTTTGTATACAGATGAGGGGGGATCACATACCCTATTAATGTCCTTTTTTTCATTTTATGCTGTTTATTTTCACTTTATACATAATTCTGTTTAAGTCTCCAGTATTTCATTATCTGATAACTTACAAAAATTTAATATTGTTTTCATTTCTGTATATAATTATTCATTTTGCTTTATGCATAAATATATATGCTACTTTGCTGCCGAATTTTGTGTCAATGAAAGTAGTATTTGTTGATTTTTTTTGCATTTTAAGTCTTCGTGCTTAACTTTTGGAAGTGAGTGTATATATTCTAAGTCGCGCTTTCGAGACGTGGAAAACGCAAGTTAAATTTGGAAAATCGGTTCAGTAGAACGGGAGATAGAACTATCCCTTTTTTGTGTGTATGCAAGATATACACAAATCCTTCATTATTCAATAACATAATTTCTGTTACTGAAGTGTAATGATAAGCCCAACGTGTTTCTGTCGTAAAACATTCTTTACTGCCATCTTATTCTGTCATAATTAATCTCATCCCAAAACATCATAATCTCTCAACTGGTTTATGCCATTCCGTTGTCCCATACTTATTTCACGGAAATATGGTTCACTTATTCGTAAATCATTCACAATTAGCATTGAGAATGGCAACAGCTTTTTATTTACAATGCAACTAAGTCTCCTTTTGGGAAAGAATGGCAAATCAGCGAAATTATATTCAAATTGTTGAAAACTGTACTACAGTATTTTGATTTACAATCGAATCAATATTTTACGAAGAATTTGTACTTCTTCATTGTTTAGTAAACATTTGTCTAGTAAATGTCAAGTAAAAAGTTATTAATTCACAAGTTCCTGTAATATTTTTAAGTTTTTTAAAAAGTTAAACATCGACTTAGTACAATTTAGATTTTAGCTATTTATTACCAGCATACTTTTTATTATTACGACTGATTTTCTCCTGAATATTCGAAAGCCCAGTTGTATTCCGAAATATATTGTAGCAAAACTTCATAAACCGCTTTCACATTTTGTAAAATATTTCCTGCGTTTAGTTGTCACACAAAGTAATCTTATTGATCCACCAGTAAGGACAATAAGTTTACAGCTAACTCGTCACACCCGTCCGAACATCAGCTATATTTGCCGATATATTTCAGCTATCAGTTTGGCAACACCTTGAGCAGATTCTGTTCGCTCCATTACCCGCTAGAGAGCATTGGAGCGTTCAGAAATTCGTTCGGATTTGTTCAAAAAATAAAGAATAAAAAATATCGATGCCCGCGGGAATCAGAGCGTTACGGAAAGATTTAGAAGAGGTTCCTTATCCGAAGAAAGTCGTCGAAGTGTAGAATTTATTCCGCAGTTTGGGAAGTTCTAAGTACTGTTGAGATTACAAGGGAATATTGCATGCATTTGAAAAATCGATAGAAGTTAAAACGAGCTGTGCACTTCTAACTATGTTCGAAATACGACATCAGGAATTAAATGTGCTTGAAATTATGAGAATTAGATACAGCATATAAAATATTTTTGTTTAAAAAGTGCATTTATTTGTTTAAATGAATCGGTTTGTTAAAGCTGCAGATTCATTAAATTTGACAAAAAAAGGGGGGGACAGAAAGATTTCAGATTTTAAATTACGTCCAAAGGGGCGCTTTTTTAACATTTTGTGTGCCTCATTTGTTTATTAAATAGCACGTCCTTCGCACTTAAACCATAAAATTCATTTCAACAGCAATTGTTGAACCTTTTTAAGGTCCTTTTCTTATTCTTATTTTTAACATTTAACATTTAATAAATAATCTTTGCTTACCTTTCTTGATGATTTTACAAGACGCTTGGAATTCTTTGCCATTTTGTTTTTCACACAAACTTTATTCTTCACAGCTATATACAACTAATAATGTTTACATTAGAACGTTCATTATTTTACTTTGTTGCCACTACACTTTTATCAAAAAATCCGCAATGCGGTAAAGAAAATATAAAGAGCATAAAAAAATGGAAAGCTGCGCCAGCTCGTGGCCAGCTACATAAACTGTAACATCCTCCCCCTCGATGAACTCTTGGTTCATCAAAGGATTGGATTCTGAAGTTATCTTAAACACTAAATGTTTTAATGTTCTACAAGTTTAAATGTTCATATACGCAGTGTTCGTAATTTAAGTTCACTGTGTTCAGTTCAAAGAGTTTAAGTCATTTCTAAGGGGTACAATAACTGCACAGGACGACGAAGATGAGTTCCATTAGCTAAACGGATAGTGCAAGCCCTTATTTTTCCATCTCGTCCTGGATGACACTCCTGTACAACTCCCATCTTCCATAATAATCTTGGTAATTTTTCTTCATGTACTAGAACTACAGATCCCTTCAAAAGATCTGTTACGGCATTACCTGTTTGAATTTGTTTTACGTTTCTAATTTCAAGTAAGTATTCTTTTTTCCATCTTTTCCAAAAACCTTCTAATAACCTTAGCCGGTATTTATATCGCCTAGTTAATTTTTCTTTAGTTGAATCAGGTTCAAGAATTTTGCCAGATGGTAAAGATGTCAATCTTCGCCCAATTAGAAAATGAGCTGGTGTCAGCGGTTCTGGTTCGCCGATTTCACTATAAACATAAGTTAGCGGGCGTGAATTTAATATTGCCTCAATTTCAATTAAAACTGTTTCCAGCTCTTCAAATTTAAGTGAAGCCTTCATGAGTATTTTCTTCAAACATGACTTGATAGATCTAACAAGCCTTTCCCAGAAACCGCCCCACCAGGCCGCCTTTTCCACATTGAATTTCCACTCAATACCTTTATTACCAAAATAATTTTGAACTTCTGTGTCCTTGATGGTATTCCATAATTTTTGTAAATCCTTGTCTGCTCTTTTGAATGTTTTTGCATTGTCTGAATATATTATTCGACATACTCCTCTTCTTGAAATAAATCTTCTAAAGGACAGAAGAAAATTGTTTGCTGTTTGGCTAGACACTAGTTCTAGATGCACTGCTCTTGTTACAGCGCATGTATACAGAGCAATATAAGCCTTCCCAGTTTCATCCTTTGCACTCATAGGACCAGCAAAATCAAGTCCCACAACTTCGAAGGGATTTGCCTCTCTTATTCTTTCGGTTGGTAAAGGAGCGATATCCTGACTTAGTGGCTTAGCTTTAAATCTGTAGCAAATCACACACTTGTTAATATTACTCTTAACACGCTGTCGACCCTTTAGTATCCAAAATTTTTCTCTAACTTGAGTTAAAGTTTCAGCTACACCAGCGTGTCCTTGCGTTTCGTGACAATCTTTAATAATATGGTCTGTCAAATGAGACTTCTCAGGTAATATTGCTGGATATGTTTGATTATAGCTTAACCCAGCATTTTGAAGTCTTCCACCTACTCTAAGTATTCCATTGGAGTCTACAAATGGATTTAATGTAAATATTTTCGAACTAGCTATGCTTTGGTTCATCATTAATTTCCTTATTTCTTCTCTAAAATTTTCTTCCTGAGTTTTCTTGATCCAGAAATTCTCTGCTTCAGTCATCTCTTCAGCCGTGACAGATCCAATTCTTCTTAGTTTTGGGTTTTTCACATTATTGATATATCTGAAAACATAAGATGTTATTCTGTATACTTTCTTTATGTCACTGAAGTTCTCGATAGGAATGATAGGTTCGCTGTTTTCAACAATACAGTTTGCTGTTAAGATTTCTTGTTTATTTCCCTTTCGTTTCTCAGAATTTGTTACTTTATCATGTTCATTAAATTTTCTCGAAGATATGGGCCAAAAGTTGTTATCTTTAACAAGCCAAGGTGGGCCATACCACCACATTTCATTTTTTGAAAGGGTTTCTACCTTCTGCCCTCTCGTCAATAAGTCCGAAGGATTTTCATGGCTGGGACAATAATTCCACCAATCTGGATCAGTTTTCTCTTGGATTTCTAGACACCTATTTCGTACAAATTGTTTCCATTTCGTAGGATCAGCCTTGACCCAATGTAATACAATTTCTGAATCTGTCCACATATAAACCTTCATTTCTATGTTTTTTAACGAATGTCGAATGTATGTGATGAGTCGAGCTCCTATGACTGCTCCTAAAAGCTCTAGTCTAGGTAACGTAACCTTTTTTATGGGAGGAACTCTTGCTTTGGACATAACAAATGATGTTTCTGTCAGCTCATTTTCATTGTATCTCAAATATGCAACGGCACCATATCCGTTTTGGCTACTATCTGTAAAACAGTGCAACTGAATATTCGACAGATTATTTTTTGATTGACTGTTGAAATAATGCCTTGGAATTTCAACAATTTTTAATTTAGGAATTTCATTATACCAGGTTTTAAATCGTTTCTGCAATTCTTGATCAAGTGGTGCATCCCATTGGTATCCCCTTTGCCAACATTCTTGCATCATCATTTTAGCTGCAACAACAAAGGGAGATATGAACCCGATAGGATCGTATAGTTCGCCTGCAACTTGAAGAATCTTCCGTTTTGTTATTTCCTCAGCCGGATCTTTTAGTAATTCATCTTTGATTCGAAATTTCAGTATATCTGCTTCATAATTCCAAATATATCCTAGCAAAGTGCTATTCATTCTGTCTCCATTAAACTTCGTATTTTCAGCTGCATTCCAAATCGCATGTAATTGGGCGTTATTGCTCCTCCACTTTCTCATATTGAAACTAGCAAGCATCATAATCCTTTTCACATCTTTATAAATTTCTGCAGCTTCTTCTTCATTATCTGTACCATGAATCAAATCATCTACGTAAATATTTTCTTCAAGAAGCTGACAGATCTTCGAATATTGTGATTTCAACTTTCTTGCGTGATGCTTTATTGTTGCTGCTAGTAAAAAGGGGCTACAGGTTGCTCCGAATATTACACGCGTCATTCTTAAAATCGTCGGTTGCTCCTTTTCTTTTGCAGTCCAAAGAAATCTTACTGCATTTCTGTCCTCAGGCTTCAACAGAATTTGTAGAAAAGCAGCTTCAATATCTGCAGCAAATGCTATTTTGTGTTGACGAAATTTAATTAGCAAATCTAATAATTCAGGGTTTAAATTTGGTCCTGAATGTAAGCAATCATTTAAAGATAGACTATCACGAGTATGTGAGGAAGCATCAAATACGACCCTT
Organism: Stegodyphus mimosarum; assembly: GCA_000611955.2. Lineage (NCBI taxonomy): Eukaryota > Metazoa > Arthropoda > Arachnida > Araneae > Eresidae > Stegodyphus > Stegodyphus mimosarum. Next base: position 438,310 of record KK121484.1, on the reverse strand, counting down.
AATTTCGTAGAATCGTGATCTTCTCTGATTACGCAATGGTGTGGCAAATAATAGATGTTTTCTGCAGAATTCTTTGGAGCCTTTTCAACTATTCCTTTATTTAGATAATCTTCAATTACCCTTGAATACTTGTCATAAATTTCAGGATTTTTCTTAAACCTTCTAAGTAAACTGCTCCATCTGTTTAAGGCGATGTTATAATTACTACCCATTTTATTGACGTTGTCCTTCCAAGGTAATGAAACTTCATACCGATTGGTTTTATATTCAATAGTTTCTTCAAATCTCCGAATAACTTCAGTGTCATTTTCATTTGTTTGACAGTCAAGTATTCCAATTGCATCTAAATCCCATAGCCTTTTTAAAGCTGCACTAGTTTCAAAATCAGGTGCATGTGAAATATTCTCAACAACATTCATTACCGTAATTCCGGAACGAAGTGTGGAAACATTACTTAATGCTTCAGTCCCACTTATAGTGTAACCAAATAACGTTTCAGAGGCAACAAGACCCTTTGATAATCTTTTAACCTTCCCAGTGACTATTTTCCAGTAAAAATCATTACCAATTAATACTGATATTTGAGAGTTATGGCCATCTATATTTGTAGCATCAGCAAGTCTTATCGAATTTTCCATACAATAATTAAGTATTTCCTTTCCTGGCATACCAATAACAGCTTGGTTAATTTCTGGAGTTTCAAGAGCTTCAATTATTATTTTCCCAGGTCCGCATATATCTTTAAGTATAACCTTAACCTTTTTTAGCCTTTTAACTATAGCCTCAGTAGAGCCGAATGTGTAAATCTGAAGTTCTTCTTCCCCCACAACACTTAATTTCAATTGTTTTGATACTTTTGTCAGAATGAAAGATTTATGAGAGGCAGAATCAAAAATGAGTCTTACATTTTTTCTTCTATTCTGACCTAAAGCTACTGCATTTGCAGTTTGTAAATAAACCCTTTTTTTGTTATCTCTTTCGGAAATTGACGCTACCACTGTGTCTGTTTTAAACTCACCTTTATTTTCCCGTTTATTTTCAAATTTATTATCATGTAAAATAGTATTATGCCTTAACGAACATAAATCACAGCGTATATCTGAGTTGCAACGGGCTGACGTATGAGCCTTACGAAAACATAAATAGCATCTCCCAGCCAGTTTTAATTTCTTTCTTTTCTCCTCAATTGGAATTGCGCAATTTGAAGTAGAATGCTTCAACGATTCATTTTCTATCTTCCCACAAAATATACAGTCGGCTGTTGATGTATTCGTATTCAACGACGCAACTGCTGGGACAAAATGTTTGTTTTTGAAGGCAGTATGATATTTTTCACCTTTAAAAAGATCTCGCGATTGGTGTTTATTTTGTTCGGTTCTTATGTTAAACTCGGAATGATTTGGCGATGTTTGGAAAAATGTTCGCTCTCTGCTTTCAACTTCTTTCTTCAGAAATTTCAAAATGTTAGTCACTGTGGTTTCTGTGTCAGGAGTTAACGATCGATTGAACTCTAAAACCAATTCGCTAGGAAGTATTCTCATTAACAGCGGGCATAACAAATAGCTGTAAGAATTCGAAGTAACGTTAAGGGAATCCAGGCTTCTAATTTCAATTTCTAAACTATCATAAAGATTACGTAACATTTTAATATCATCCATTCTTTTTACTGGCTTTAAATTCAGCAGACGATTCATATGTGCGTTTATTAGAATTTCCTTTCTACCAAACCTTTCTTTCAGAATATTTATTGCCTTAGCGTAATTTTCGGCAACTAACGGTAATCCCTTTATTGACATTAAAGCTGTGTCCGTTAATAAAGATTTGAGGTAATTAAATTTGTCTACATCCTTTAAAGCAGAGTTATTATGTATAGCAAATTCGTATTGAGCCCAAAAACTTTGAAATTCACATATTTCGCCTTTAAATTTATTTATGGTTAGTTTCGGAAGTTTAGCGCCATTTGTATTTGTGTTCTCTACCGTATCTATAGCAGAAGAATTAGATGGCATCTCATTTAATTTAACATATTTTCTATTTCTAAATATTCTATTAATCTTCGATTTACACAAGGTGATTTTATTTTTATATTCCAAGCTATCCTGTATTTCGGTGTCATACTCTTTTTCGTCTGTTATGACAGATTCAATTTCATTGTTCAATATTAATATAGCGTTTTCATTTTCAAGTTTAAGTGAGCTTAAGCCTAACCAGGCCGCCATTTATTTGCATTTGAAATTCTTAATAGAATAGTGAATTAATTCGTTTGGTGCACCAATTTCAGTGTTGCGCAACGGGGCCAGTTTTATGTCACTTAGTGGTTTGTGCACCGAAATTTTGTCTTCTTGCCCGCTGTCCGACTTGCTTGCTTTTGCGTAGAAACTAATTTTAACTGGAAATTTTTTATTTGTTTTTATCTGTATTTGGTGTTTTAGGTTTTTCTGTACTATTTTACAATTTTTCATGAAGTTTGAATGAAGAAGTTTCTGTGAATTTTTCCTAAGCCGCGAAGTGAGAACTGCATTGATTAAATTGGAACTATATCTGTAATGAAATTCTAGGAAATAAGTTTAAATGAAGCGCTGCAAAAAATGTGTATAATTTAATAGGCCGTACAAGAAAGTCATGTGGTACCACCCACATCAAGTATTTTTTTTTTAATTATAGACCGCATATGAATCGAAATAGATTTAGTTTTCAGTACATCCAAACTGATAATTTCAGAAGCATTTGCAGCGTTCTTCTAATTAATCAAAATTGTTTCTTACTCCATGCATTACGTATCTGATACAGAATCGTCTGCTTTCAATTATTCATTTAAGCAGAATTAAACGAGAGTTTTGTCGATTTCAATAAATCCGAGAAGTCTTGATATCAGTTATACATTTTAAATTCCAAATAAAAACTTTTAACCCATATGAAAGTAAAATATTTCTTTCCTTTTTTGAATATTAAAAAATATATGTGGCATGGTTCTGAAGTTCATTAAAATAAATTCGCAAATAAGGTAAAATGCTTTCATAAAAAAAGAATGAGCTTCCTGCCAAACATGAGTTTGAACTAAAATTATGGAGCTATATCAGCAGAAATGAGCAACAATATAAAAGCAGAACTTCCTACATCCAGAAACCGGAATCGAATTTTACCCTGATTTCAAATAATACGCGAGCTTGCGTGCAAAATAAATCTTATTCAAAATTGAATCCAGAATATCTCACACGGTTAGTGCGTGACTATCTGTACCTATTCAATTCTTTAATGGGTATTGATCTAAATTATAGTTTGAAAAATCGCACGTATGTCTGATAAAAGGGAAAAAAACAGAAGGGAACATTACTTGTAGCAAAATTAGTTATTCATTTTCTTTCCTGTTTTTGTGACATTTTTTTGGATTTTTTAGTTGGCAACAGCTAAAGATTAAAAATTAAGGTTTCGCTTTTTAAATTCCTACTGTTAACTCACACTCTCCCTATACCTTGTTCAAATTTTCAGTCGTTAATAAAATACTTTTTATTCATCCACTCAAGTTCAAATACATTTTTTTAAAGTTGTAGTGGACAACAGTTGACGTTAATACAGTTTTTTCACATATTAATTTTTTTTAATTTAAAAATAATTTTGTATTTTTTTTTGTATTTTTAAAATTTTTCTTTGTTGACCTAAGTAGGAATTTATTTTTTTTATTTAATTAATTATTAATTATTAATTAATTAATTTTCAATCGTTAATAAAATACGTTTTATGCATCCACTCAAGTTCAAATACATTTTTTAAACTTCTAGTGGATGACACTTAATACAGGTTTTTCACGTATTAAAGTCAATTCCTACTTATTTACTCCTGCTTATCGAAACTAAAGATATGCTGTTTTTGTTAAATATATTATTATGTCCGTGTGCTATTACGTTTTTGAATGTGGAGCTTAAAAGCTAATTAAATATATCTGCTCTTAAGAATGGTTATTTTCATTTGCTGCAATGTTTTTCAAGAGTCTCGTCACAACACAACGGGCATAAATGAACAGATATATTTAATTAGAATTTGAGCTCCACATTCACAGAACATAATAACACACGGACATAACAAAAGAAACAAAATTACACTAAACAAAACATGACTGATCGCTACGACTACTTCATTAATACCGCGCTCCCAGAGGATCATGGGAGTGGCGCTAGCTGGCTAAGAATGTAGCGCCCTCTAGTGCGTCAAAAGAGAAGGTATTAGTAAATATTCCCGTTACATTATAAAACTTACAAATAATGACCGTTTATTAGGAATTATCTCGTACTGTAAAAATTAATTTTATAACAACTTATAAATAGTAGTACATGACTGTGATAAATGGGATTGTAATATTTAACAAAAATAAGTGGCAACAGTAAGACAGAGTTCCAAAGATTTTTAAAGTGTATGGAATTAAAGGATTGTAGTTTTATAGAGTTGGACGAAGCGGATGTAATATCAAATTATGTTGCGAAAATTCTCTCCATATTTCTATGTTACAGTGATAATAATACATGTTTAAAATGTAACCCTTTAAACAGCCCCTTGCTCCACAAACGGAGGATGCGAAATGAAAGCCAAAAGAAACTACAACACAATGCAAGAGACAATTAGAGAAAGAAAAACATAAGCGCCAAGAAAAGTTTTCTACGAATACTCTTCGCAGCAGGTCATGAAAGTATATGTCGCCTTGAATCGTGTTAATTCATTAGATGGAATATTAATGGAAGAACGGGATTGCTCGAAACTCACTGGAAAGGTTCCTTGCAATAATGAAGCATTACAAGAGATGGATAGAATGAGAAATTATAGACCACCATCAGCTTCATAAATTAGAAACGAAAAAATGTTAATAATGCTAATAAAAAGTAACTAAAATAAAATTTTTCTTTGTTGACCTAAGTAGGAATTGACTTAAAAAAATTTTTTTATGTTACTTGTTACACAGTAATATGGCTGACAAAAGGAAAACTATTTAATGAAACGCATTTCAATTGTGAAACAGAAATTATATTTTGATTGAAATTAAAGGATAATTAAATAAAAAGTAATAAACGTGCAGTTACTGGATCAAAATTCTATGATTCTATGAAATTACTAAAATTGATATTATATATATCTGAGTCTTTGTCAGCGCACAGAATTTGCATATATTTCCGCAAAGTACAGAAACAAAGATTTCACAATTGAATATAAGGATTTAAGTTCATAATTCTAAGGTTCCCAAAGTGTGGATCACCGAAATATTTTGAAAAACTTTTTTCGCGCAGTTTTATATCTATCTAAAATGACTAATTAATTTAATTATTATATTTATTATTATATATTTATTATTATATTTATTATTTAATGACTAATTAATTAATTTATAACTATTAATTCCTTGTTAATAACTTCGCATTCTTACCAATGGCCAAGCCGAAATTTTTGCGGCCGCTCCCTCTCAATGAACACTAAAAAGTCAACTCTATAAAATGCCAAAACGACATGCAGGGAAAACAAAGCTGTGTATTATTTTTTTAATAAAACTTTAAATTTCAACAGTTTAAAGCACTATTTTGCTTGTTTTTCTGTTAGCAAATTGTTGATGGCATTCCAAAATTTTTTTCCCTCACTCTAGTTGCTGTTTTGTAGACGATGCAGTAAATGCCTTCTATATATATATAAGGAAGAGACTATCTGTCTGTCTGTGTCTTTCGTTCGTGCTACGCGTAAGCTATTAGACCCAGGGCTAGGAAATTTTGGTACATACAGTTCATCGAGACAAGAGCCAGTGCACCTCGAAGTAATTTTTTCAAAATTCGAATGAGATATTTTTTTATTTTATGTTTTTTGATGAAATCACATCAAATCGATAATGCTTTCTCATTATATCAGCAACAATGACATGCAGCCATTATTGTTGATATATCATTGTTGCCATTGTTGCTGATATCAGCACTGTTGCCACTCGGAACAATGAGGGCGACAATTCTGTGCAGTTTTTAAAGTTAATGTTTCTCTTGGATACCGAGCGTTTGTCGAGAGAAGGCAACGGGAAGTTGGTTAATTTATTTATTAGGTTAATATTTGTGTTAAGAGATATTGCTTCTTTCACTGTAATTTTTTTGCATGTAATGCATTTTTTTATTTATTTATTTATTTATTTTGATAAAGTTGTTCTCCAGAGTAAAATTCTGTCCAGGTTTTAAATTTAATGTTTGGTGTTCCGTTTAGGCATTTTTCCGGTTTCATCTTAATCGATTTGTATCTGAAAAACTGCTCACAAAAAAAGTGATACTTTTAGCAGTTGCGAAGAAAATTCGAAGTAGAATTACGAAACTTGAAATTTCGTTTTGGTGACTGTACTTCAAAAGAAATTATAAAAGTTAAAAGCGAACGATTTGCATGAACGATTAGCGACTTTCCA
>KK121484.1:412394-423206 GCA_000611955.2 Stegodyphus mimosarum | reverse complement strand
TTAATATTATATATTATATATTATTATAAAATTATATCTGATAAATATTAATTAATATTATTAAATTGTGCATTTATCTATTAAATCTTAATATCAGTGCTCAGTTCAATTGAAAAATCTAACACTTCTTAATAACAGTCAATCGTTGCATTTGAGTACCTTAAAAATCAACTATAAACTAAATCTTAAACCATAGACAGTAAGCCCTTGCTGAATACAGACTTGCAAAACATGATTTTTGCATCTATATGTTATCTTAATTTTGTCCATTTAATTTCTCTAATGAAAAAATTTCAATTGTATGTGGTATGCTGTAGAGTATTGTCCACATTACAATAGTCCTTTTTAATAACTGGTTTGAAAATCCAGGCATTAAAGAAGTTGAGCATTACTTTGAACAGCAAAACCTGAATTTTAAATTTCTAATTCTTAATTATGCCTTAGGGCATGGTACTGAAGCCCTCACAACATTGCATCCAAATCTAGAGGTTTTATTTCTTCCAATGAACACCACTTCCTTAAGTCAACCAATGGATCAAAGAATCATAAAACATTCAGGACTTATTACGTCAGTATTATTTGTATCTCTCCAAATAAAGTTCAGTTATCATTTGTATCACTTCAAATAAAGCACTAGATGAAGCAAAGTATGACACACCAATGGCATTTTGAAAGCAGTTCAACATAAGACACCGCCTGGAAATGATTAAACTCGCATGGGAACAAGTGAATTCAATAACAATGAATGGTTGCTGGCATCAGCACTGGCCAAAAGTTGTCAACAGCGTTATAGGATTTTTTTTGATTGAAAGTGAAGCCAAGGAAATTGTACAAACTGGAAAAGCAATAGGTGTAGAAGAAGGAGAAATCAAAGAATTAGTTGAGAATTACCATGGATGATCTTACAACAACATCTGAAGATGAAAACCCTGATAGTGAAGAAGATAAAGATCCTTTAGCGCACAAGAAATTAAATGAAAGCCTAGAAAAAAGGGACAGAAACTGTCTGATTTTGTAATGAAGAATGATCCAAATAAAGAAAGAAGAGATATGAGATACCTTTATGAGAGGTATTGAAAAGCTTTTTACTGCTTACTGCGAAACATTTAATGTGTTGCATCAGACATTGTCCCAAGCAAAAATCACTAGCTGTTTAAAAGAGTAATTCTATCGTGTACCTACTTATTAAGCAGTAATAGAAATCCTTTCAACTAACAGTTACTTCTTTTCCTTTTTAATTACAGTAATATTTAGATTTTTATCTATACCTAATGTATTTTTCCTGTAGACAGTTAACTTCACGAAACAAATTTTACCACCATTTTACCTAGTGCAGTGTGCCAATGATTTAATTCCCTGGGTTCAGCAAGGGTTTACTGTAAATAAATAACTTTGATCTCATATCACTTTTAGTTGATTAAACTTCTATAGTGATACGAAATGTCTTGATGTAAGTTTCTACTCATTTGTAAGTTTAGTAAAATATATTCAAAGTATGATTCGTGCAATAGTGATACAAAATACCTTGATGTAAGTTGCTACCCATTTGTAAGTTTTGTGAAATGTATTCAAAGCGTGATTCATGCAATACTAATATGCAGCAAACTATTACTTAAAAAATTTGACACTTTAGAGTAATAGTTATGATTAATATAAATTGCAGCTGTTGAAATACGAAACTATGTAAATTTGAGATTAATACGTTTAAGCATCAATAAAGCGTTTTAGTATCAATAAAAGTTCTTAGGTATGTATTTTATAATGCATACTTTTGCATATTTTTCTCTTTTTTTTCAGTGGGATTTGCAAAAAATGAAGCAGTCAAAAATAGCTGTGGAGCATATTTGTGCTTCTTAGATGCAGTAAGTTTTATTATAAATTGGTCTGTACGTAAAAGGACTATTTTTTGTATTGAAAATGTTTCTTTTGTTCATCTAACATAATGAACAATTTTCACTATTAAGTATGATTGCATTCCTTCAAACTCTATTTTGAGTGACTGATTATAATAAATGAAAATAACATTCAAATGTTGGAAAAGTTCAAACTATTCACAATCTAATAAACAAAAATAAAATGCACTTTGGCTAGTCATTTTGATTTTTCAAAGACTTGCTCAGTATGAAAATTTTTGACATTCTTCTGTAATATTTTTTTTACTGCGTTTTCCAATACATAAAATTCTGGTAATTTTTAATGTTGCAATCCTAGAATCCTTCAAGAGGTATGAAGTGTATTTCACATTTAAGCATATATTACACCATTGTTTTACTGTATGTAATATTTTCAGCTTGTTCAAACTGTTAATGTTTTCTTTCTTTGATCATATCTAAGGGAAAATTTTTGATTTTCCTGTCTCCAGACTAAAATTATTGTGCTACTCATAAACTATAGTTATATTTGTGCATTATTTATTTATTTCTATTCATAAGTATTATTTTGAGCAATAATAAATCAGAATAAAATTTCATATAGATATAAGTAAAATACAAATATATAGATAGGGTGAATCTGAACAAGAGGGCAAAACTTTAGGGGTTGACAGAAGGCAGCTATACTAGCAATATTTGTCATAGAATTTATGGTCGGAGTGCAAACGCTGAACTGCTATGTGGCATTGTAAATAAATGGTGTAAAAGGGTCAGTCCTTGCACCCAATGGCATTTTCTAACATGGATTGCTGGTTATATGAACTACGAAATTTCCAGGGCGATGGATTGGTTGAGGTGATCCCATAGCTTGGCCACCGAGTTCACCAGATCTCTTGTGTTTGGACTTTTTCTTGTGGGGCCATATAAAAAGTCTTAATTTAAGAGTATCCCACTGAAATCAATATGGATCTAGTCGCTAGGATCACCGTTGATGCCGCCGATATTCGGGAAATGCCTGGTGTTTTAGCAAATGTGTGTCGATCCATATTCCATAAGTGTGAAGTCTTCATTACAGCTCGCATAATGTCTTTTGAGTTATTTTCTATGAGCATTTTCTGTTAATAAAATGTTTTCTGAAGTATCTCCTCTTACTCTTGTGTTAATTCTTCAAATGTGACAGTGAAAATTACCCTTTAACTTCTCACTGCTTGTGTTCCGATGATGCGTTCCTTGCGATCATACATTCAATGACAAATATTGCTCATATAGTTACCTTCTTTCACCCCCTAAAGTTTTGCCCCCTTGTTCAGATCATGGAGGTAGGAAGTAAGAAGGAGAGGCCATAACCGGTTTTCCCCATACATTGCTTTGAAGTATTGCCAATCCCTTCATGGTGACCAAAACATTCAGCGACTTAACCATTAAGATCAATGGGTTTTGACACGATCGGATGTAAATATTTTGTAATTATGTCATAAATATATATGTAAATGTATCTTATTTTCTTTTCCTACAATATTTCAGGACCCGAAGTATGTGAAAAGAATACATTTTTAAACAACATTTAATTCTGAATGTAATTAAATACTACACTTTTTGCAGAAGAGTTTAATTTGAATGAAATATTTTGACAAGTTTTCATTAATTACATTAGGAATAAAAAATTAAGATAATTCGATTTTATAAGGTTAAGGATTACAAAAATTACTTTACTTTAAGTTTATTGTATTATTAATATTAAAACTATGCATCATTTCTTTTCTATTTATAGAGCTTCTACCTAAAATATGATCGTAAATATGACATGATTTTTTAGCTTTTGAGGCATCTTTTAAATCGAAAAACTTAAGTCAGTTTATAATTAATGCTCTGTTTGGTCCATTTCAAATTAGAGAACTTTTTATTTTAATAGTGATATACATTAAATATTGATGCTTATTTCCATGTCCTTAACTTTCTCTGAATATTTCTAAAAGGGAATAAAAAAAAAGAATTTTTTAAAAATATTACATAAAACTTGTAAATGAGTTATTATAAAATGTAAGAAAATAATTCTTTTAATTATACTTAACAGATATTTTTTACCCTGAATTTCAACAACACATATTCTAAAACTCTTCTTTATTACTTCCTTAAGTATGTGTCTCATAGGATTTGCTCTACAATACATTTTAACAGATTGTTTTCCAGTATGAACAATTCTTGCTTAAATAGTTTTATAAACATATTTGTCAACAAGATTTCAATTTATGTTTACAATTCAATGTTAAAGTTATTATATATTTAGATGATATTTATAATCATTAAAAATTTAGATACATTTAATAACTAGATTTCTTCACAGTAACTTTCACAAGAATTTATGAATGAATAAATCCTTCATTACAGACATATTTATAAATAATTTAATAAATATTTATGTATTTTGTTAAATTGCAGATGCATGTTATTTGCAAGCATATACTTAAATACTCATACATATTTCATATTTTTCATTTTCGGAATGTGCAAATCTTTAATTTCTGTGCATTCACTATATTTTTCGAGTAAAATAATTTATAATAATTTAGCATATACCCATTTGGAACATGAAATAAAATGAAAATACTCTATCAAGGGTATCGAAAGATGTGCACGATTATAAAGGTACCATTAAGGTATTTCTCTTATTTAAGCATAACATTTTTGCTAAACTCTATATTTTTGTAGTTCAACAGCTTACAATTTTATAAAACAAATTCATAATCAAAATTGCTGTTGTTAGTTATCGAACAATAAGCAAGATGTGATTTTTGCGTAAATGTCACTAAACTATACAAATTGCTATTATCCATCACACAATGAATGTTTCTTTTATGCGGAAATGTCCTCTTTTTTTATTTGCATGGAACTGTCATGTGTCGAAAAACTATCAGACTGCTGTCAAGGGAGCTTCTGAATGTAAACAAAAAACATCCCATCTGGAGACCTTGGAGCAGTTCTTCACTCACAGTGCAGCCTTGGTCCCTCCTTCCTTTCTTACCTCCATGTTTCAGATTCACCGTGTATATGTGATTTGTTAAGTGAAATTGTAAAAATGCAAAAAGTTATATATGAAAGAAAAATATGAAAAGTATAATAAAAATGCAGTCCTCTAGTTTTAACTTTAGTGCACAGGATTTATGGACCAATATGTACTCATGTTATTCAAATTAGATATTTAAAGTCTTTATGAATTTCCTTTCAATCTGTTATTTTAAATTGATTATCTCCTTGAAATAAACAACATGCTCCAAAAAATTGGCAAGTACTTTCTAAACATATAAACCACATTCTTTCTTTTTCCTTTTTAAACCATTTTATTTTTCCACATGTGTAATGTGAACATGAACCAGTTTTCCGTAAAACATCCTTCACAAAGGCATCTACATTCTTAGGGAGATAAGTCTCATGTCCTTTGCTGTAACCCAAATAATCCAATCCAATCCAAATTACCATTTATGAAATTTATAATAATCCAATCCATTTATGAAATTATTCTGATGAATCTTCCTCTTTGGTTATAATTGTTAAAGTTGATGGTTCACATTCATTCTGCTTTTTCTCTATCTTCCAAACTTAAGTCTTGTTCTTTAGTCATTTTAGTATTTCTAGCAACTGGCTGTCTCATCATTCCACAAATGAATTTAATAAATAGTCATTCATCATACTTATGCATTTAATTTCTTCCCAATTAATGACTCCCTTTGTCTCTTTGATAATTAATCCCTGTATGCCCAGCCCATTGTGTTTCTTATTCCTTATTGCAATTAATTTTAAGAAATGTGTACATGGCCCTTTTAATCTTGTAATTGACTGTATTGGTAAGGGGCATAAAGTGCTTCTTTCTATAAAGATGATGAAGATTTAATAAAATGGTAGCCCTTTTATGACTTTGTATTTATTTTAATCTCTTATTTTTGGAACTGAATCATAAAAAGTGGTTGACTTTGTTAACCAGTGATTTGACTATTAACATCTTGAAACTTTTGAAAAAAAGCTTTTGATTTGTATGCGATAATCCCCTTTACCCTGCAAATCTTATTTTCTTTTTCTACATTCAGAATATTTTGAAATGTGTCAATATGCTACTGCTATAATATAGTATACTTTGTAGTTTAATTCCTGTGCTACATTGCTGTGAGAAATAAAGTACCCCCACAGAAAAAAAAAAAAAAAAAAAAAAAAAAAAAAAGAAAGAAAGAAAGAAACTGAATCCTGGAGTAATTCAGAATGATTGTATTTATTTTAAATAACTTTATTTCTGAAATCTGTGAGTATAGAGGGATAAATGTTACACAGAATGAAAAGAAAACTGTCCAAGTATTTTATATGATTTCTTTTGTTTAAAATTCTAAAGTAAAGAAAAATTTTTCAGTCAAAATAATCAAGTTGAATTGAATGAGGTTATTCTAATGTTATTTCTGTGTTGTCCTTTCTGTTGTTCCTTAAAATTCTGTTAATATTTCAGTTTAGTTCTTTAGATGTCTCAACATTTCTTTCTTAATTTTATCTGAATAAAAATATTGTGATGCCTAAAAAAAATTACTTTTTAGTGTATTTTGCTGAAACCATATAATTCAATTTAATTTTTTAATGTATATTTTTGCTAAACCTAGAAATAACAAACAATCCAGTATCTAGAATTTTCTGTACATTGTTATTGTTTGATTTTGTTTGTATCATTAAAAATGTTCATATTATTAGTTGTGTTCTGAGTTTTTTTATTTCATTTTAATATTTATATGTTTGTTCATAATAAAATGCTATATTTCTTTTATTCTAAGATGTCAATGGTTATACACTGCTTCTCTTAATTTCAATACCATCAGCGAAATAAGAGTTTTTGATTCTAAGCTGATAAAATAAATAAGATAAAAACATCCAAATTTATTTAGCAAATAAGTTTTAATAACTAATTTATGAATAACAGTAATATATTTATTTAAATTAGTAATATTTTAAATTCTAAGATACACTCCATTTTTAGTGACATTTATATAGTATGCCATTTATATATATATTAAATATTTATTTTTGGTGACATGAAAAAAGGTGAGCCTTAGAATCAAAGAAATGTGGTGCCTTTTTTAATTATTTTTGTGTCTCTAAATTAAATAAATTTCGATTTGTACTTTAATTTTATTTATTTATTGTATTTGAAATTCAGGATGATGTTATGCATCATTGTCGAGTTAGAAAACAGTATGAAGCTTGTGACTCAAATGATGATATGGTATGCATGATTCTTTAAAATTTTTATTAATGGAAAAGAATTCTGTATCAAATCAGTAAATTTTATTTCAATACTTTTTGATATTTCTAATTATCTGATAAAAACTATGCCTTTTTTTTACTGCCTTTAATTTTCTACATTGCAAAGAATTTCTGAGAATAGTTTATTATGTGATGAGTGAATCATTCTCATATAATTATCCCATTATAGTATAGTCAGGTATAATCACTTAGATTTTATTTGTTATTTGATAAAAATGGCACAGTATATTATTTGCTAATTATTTCTAATATTTTGTCTACCATAAGATGAGGTAGATTTTGTATCTTGAGACATTTATTATATTCTTCATGCTGATATAAGATAACTTTAGCATGTTTTAGTATAATTTAATACAAAAATTAAGCTTTTTAAATAATTTATTTTTACTATTATTTTTCTGTATGTATTATTTATTTATTTTCTGTATGTACCACTATTTTTCTCTTTCAACTGTCTTTGCCATCAGTATCATAATAAACTAACTCAAATTATAGCCCTTTTATAGAATATTCTTGCACATACATGCATGAGAAGGAAACTTGAGACACAGCATCATTATTAAAAATTTAGACTAAAGATTCCATTTATCAAAATAACACTATGAATATTAATATTATAAGAAATCTCTTTATTGAACTATTCTAACAGAAACATTATAGTCTTTTAATTTTTTAGTAAATTTTCTTTGTATTTTCTAGTCTTGATTGTGTAGTTCAGAAGAAGAGATTTCTTAATACATTTGCAAGTTTGTTTTAAATCTTTGTAAAAGTATAAATAGTTTTCTTGAATTTTCTTAGCATAATTTTAATTTATTATTATTATTTGTATCTTATGTACTTATATTTTTCATATTGATCCATGTTTCAAAGATAGTTGGTTGCCAGTTTCATCGGGAGCCTGAAGATTCAACTCCTAGGTACACCAACTGGGCAAACAATTTAACTTCATCACAACTTTACACTCAGGTAATAAGTCTGCATAAAACTTTTATTTTCTCAAATAATAATTTTTTTTGCTACTTTCACAGATAGCACAGTCAATCTTCACAAACAGCACTGTGAAGTTCATGAAACATGCTTGTAAGACATTTATTTTAACCATAAAAATTTATTACCTAATCACTTATAATGTAGCCTCCATCAGAACGCACATACATTTGCTCCATTGCTGCTGTCATTCCTGGAAGCACTGCAAGAATGCCTCTTGTGGTATTTACCTTTGTCAGGCTGTTTCATGATTTTGAATAACTTGATTGCTTGGAAACATTCATGTCATTAAACCACAAGGAGAAATAATTAAAGGGTGATAAATCTTATCAAATAAAATGGTTTTGTCATGGCAAACCTCTGTTCTTGCATTCACAAATCCTTATGTTCCATGACCATGTGATTCAGAGCTGTATTTTGATGCAGTATCCATCCAATTTTTCTATTTTTTCATCTCACGTTTACTTCTCATGTCAAAAGGAATAAGTATTTGCTCTTCGCAAGGTTTACCTATAAAGTAATGGGACTAGCTTAAAAAAGGATAACTATTTACAATTTATATCAAATCTGTTGTTTTGTCTTCTTTGATGCATTCCCCACTGGCATTCATGCATCGACCCAGTTTTATTTACCGCTGGTCAAAAGCTGTTGCAGTTGATTTTTTGATAACTGTTTTATTAACTGTGATTTTTCCTTCTTAATTACCTCCAGTGACTCAAAATAGGTTTTGTTTTAACGCAGATTTTATTTTTGAAAAAAGGAAAAAGGTCATGTGCTAAATGAGAGGAATATGGAGGATGCTCTGTTATTGCAATGCATTTTTCAACTAAAAACTGCCTCACAGAGAGTGCTTCAATGCTCTGGAAACTGCTTCATGTGAAATTAAATAAAACACTCAGTTGGTGTTTTGTTCAATTTCATCAAAGATTTTATGCTGTTCACTTTTAACACTCAATAATTTTAACAGCAAACAAGCTGAAATACAAGCATACTTAACCATCATGAAAGAAGAGAAACATGTTGAAGTAAAACATAAAATTAGGCAAAGCAATAACCTTGTGTCTGGCTTAAATTTTAATTAAGATTTATATATTATGAGGGTGAACAGCTACGGGTTCCTTTTCATCAGGAGCAAAGAAATGTTCAACAAAGGGAGAAGCCATGGCCATATTCTTTTGCTTTTGACACATATATGACTGTAAAGGATGAAAGTGCATTTGCTGTGCAGGCTCAGTCATGGTTAAGGTCATGGTGTCCTTATCAGCTGACTCTCTTTGCATTCAAAGAAAGCTTCAAGGGCTAGTCCTAATACTTTATAAACAGACTTATGCAGGCAGTATTAACAGTTGAATTTGTTGCCACTGCTTTGTGATCAGTTATACTCAAGTTACCAAAAAGTAATCAGTATGACCTTGACTTTTCATTTGTTGGTTCATGTTCCTTTTGGCTTTAGATATGGTATGAGCTGTTCTGAAAAATGGACTTTCTTCTCCTAATTTTAGGTGAAAAACCCTAGTTTCTGTGCATAAAATATAATATTGCACCAAACAGTAAAAAAAAAAAAAAAGTACTGTAACTACAGTATCCATGATAATGTCATCTCGTACTTTCCCTTCTACAGAGTATATTAACAACCGCTGAGAACCAAATTGAGGCATTGCATGTGGTATGACTTTTCTCTAGTATATTACGATATATTCTTTAATTTTTATGCTGCTATGGAATCAAAAGAAGTTAGAAGTGCTTTTAGTAAACACATGGTTATTGTGCTTCCTGAAAAACCGGAAAAAGTCAGGGAGTTCAAAAATTGGCCAAAAAAATCAGAGAAAACTCTGGAAATTTAAATATTTTAGTCAAAATCTGAAAAAGTTGGGGAATTTCATACTGCGATCCCCCAAAAAGCAATTTCGCACCAACATCAGAAACAATCACTTTTTGGCAAATCATGTATCTTGTGAGCATCATTTGGACAACTGGCATAGGGCTAATTTTCGCAGCACCAATCAGATTGTCTTTTAGAAAGACAAAGCAAGTTTCCGGCATCTTTGATTTCCAATAACGTTGAGAATCCAGAGATTCACATGCGCATGTGCACGGCATGTTGAACAAAAGTAAATTTCCGCCATATAAAACAAAATCTTTTAAACCTTTTCTTCTTTCTTAAATGCCTTAATTGTCATTTTGCAGTAAAATAAAAAAAATAACCATCAGTCATCTAGGCTAACCATTTAATATAGCTAGCTCTAGTTTCTAAAATACTGTCAATTTTTGTAGTTCAGTTCTTAATCCTCAAGTAAATTAACTTTGTTTTAATGTGATTCATATCATTTAATGTGTCTCCTTCCATCTAAATATATTTATTATTAGTTAATAATACTTTCAAATTTCAGACAATTTTCACTGGCATACTTGTGTAACTAATTCTAGCAGTATTATGACATACCATCACGAAATTTAGTGCACGTACTTTTTTAATTATGTATGCTGCTAAATAAATATAAAATACTCGAATATATTTAAAAATATCATTAATTAGATTTCTTTCATCCTTTAGTTGCAAAATGTCTGCAGAAAAGCCATTTTTAAATCCCAATTGGGCAGATTTTAATCTCAATCTTCAGAGGAGAAAACAACTCTTATTATAGTCATAAGAGTAATT
>KK121484.1:372040-402469 GCA_000611955.2 Stegodyphus mimosarum | reverse complement strand
AATGTAGTCTGGTAAGAGATATGCAAGCGATTTAAATTTTGATGCCAATGAGACAAGGGTAAGTGCACTATGCACATGTGATGCATAGCTAGGAGAGTTAGAAAAAGCCCTATGGCATTCAAACGAATCACTTCATTTGGATGGACAGTATTATGCTCTGAGATGTAACTGGCGGCAGCATGAACAGTTGTCAGATTTCTATAACAGAAGGGGTGTATAGTAGGCCTCAGAAAAGCAGGTTTTTCAAACAGGTGTATCTGCCGCCATCTTGGCTGGAGCGATATGGTAGTGCTCGGGGTTGGTGACAATGGATCGCAGAAGGTATAGTCTATTGCCACAGAAGATTAGGACATAGCAGGGTCACAAATGAGCATGAAGATCACACAATCATAAAAGCGGCCACTTCCGCACCAACAACAGTATTTGCATCAATTCAACGTCATTTACTACCTCCAGGGCATCCAGTGGTATCAAGGGAAACCATTCAGAGATGACTGGCCAAGTATATGTTGTCGGAGTCCATTAAGATGCCTACACCGACCCCACATATTTGGTAGTGTTGACTGGATTTTTGCCAAACTCGGGCAAGCTAGAGTGTGACCGACTGGAGGCGTGTGATCTTCAGCAATGAATCTCAATTCAATCTCGGTGCTGATGAACAATGTACATGCGTGTGGAGGCGGTCTGGCTATCAGTCTGATTCGACGTTTGTTGTCGAGTGGAATTATTCGGACACATGATGACTTCTAATCGTCCTTCAAGGCACTATGATACCTTGCAGTTACGTGGGTGATATTTTAATGCCAGTTGTACTGCCTAAGCTATCAAGTCGCCCAGGTGCCAGTTATCAACAAGACAGTGCTTGCCCACATACTGCATGACTCTACCAACCAGTGTCTTCGAGGATATGATGTACTTTTGTTGCCTGCCAGAAGAGCACATTTGGGACTTGCTTAGAAGGCAGCTGCAGCTATCCTGGAATATTGGTGAATTAACTTCACAGCTGCAAAGATTATGGCATGATCTTAAGCAGGGGTCATAGGTGAACTACTTGATTTGATGCCTCTCAGTGTTTCGGCTTGTATAGCTGCCAGAGTTGGCTATACTTCTTACTGATTTGTGCCTTTTTCTTCTTAATAAAATGATCTTTTGTTCTGAATTTGTAATCATTTGTTTATCTTCTCATACAGTGCATATATGTTAAGTTTCATGATAGTAGTTCATTTCCTAGTACTTGCGTACTATGAAGACTACTTAGATATCTCGCCAAAACTGGCGAGCAGAAAACTGGCTATCGATACAATTTTGGTGACCCATCTACTCAGACTCATACTTAACACGTGGAAAGGATGTGAGATTCCACAAAATGGAGGAACAAGCCACCATCATTTCGATACCTATTTAGCTAAATTTATTTGGCGGAAAAAACAGGAAATGCTTTTCATGCTATTTTGAAAGCTATTTCCCACCACTTTCCTCACCATTAACTTTAATGTTTTCTTTTAACCAGTTTTAAGCAAGTTAAATTTAATTTTTAAAATTCATATTTAGTATATAGTTTATTTATAATATATATATATATATATATTCGGGATTTTTGGTTTTAAAGTTTTTGTTCCTTTATAATTAGAACTTTTATTTTAAAAAGAATTTATAAAGATAACCAACAATGAAAATTTTTATCACCAAATGTCATCAAGGTAGTCATCATAGTACATAAGCACCCATTTCCTTCTGAGTGTATATATTATGAAATAGGTGTAAAAAACTGGTACACCAGCCTGATATGTGCATGTCCTTTATGAGTATGCAGAAATATTCTATTGGGAATAAATATCACGCTTCTTGCAGAATAATCTGTGTTTCTTTTGTTACCTGAAAATTTCTTTCTTTTTCTTTTCTTTTTTTTTTTTTAATGTTACCTGAAAATTTTGATGTTACTTGAAACAGTGTTAACTTTTATTGCTTAAAATGATTCTTGTCAGATAATGCGGTCATACTGATCCAGAATTTTTTAACACTGATGTTATGAGCATTCTTGAAATAACCATATGTGAAAATTCAAACTTTGTCTCTATCTTTGAATTGCTGTGATCCATTTCATGAGATGCAACCTTTCGACCCAGTTTAAAATTCTTATGTAGGAATGAAATATTCTTACCCAAATATTTAGTTGAATCCCTATCAAAGTGTAATTTTAGTAAAAGATATCATACAAAATATTAAATGTCCTATTATTTTCATATTTTTATTAAATATAAACTATTTATTTTATGAACATTTACGCAAGTTACATATTTATGAGTCATTTTCAACACTTTTTGAATTTTTTTACATCAAGCATTTTGAATAACTTTTTTCAAAACAAGTAGGCTTTAAAGTAGTTGATAAATAGTATGTATAAAAAAAATAAAGTCATTTTGCTAATATTAAGTAACTGATATTTGCAAATAATAGTGAAAAATAAACATCTGGAAACAAATGTGAACCATTGTATAAAGATAATAGCAGTTGTCAAGCTGGTAGAATACTTCATTTATTTCTTTGCAAAATAATCCTTTTATTGTATCAACTGATGCTAGGCATGCTCATTTTTTAATGAATTTTTACATTTATTGTGTGTGGATTCATAATGGGAAATTAAGCTCATTATATATGGCATTTTTTATCTGTATGTGTACTTGTTATATAAAGCACTATTGCATTATGAATCTCAGAATTTCTTCTATAA
The DNA here is from genome assembly GCA_000611955.2 of Stegodyphus mimosarum. Classification (NCBI taxonomy): domain Eukaryota; kingdom Metazoa; phylum Arthropoda; class Arachnida; order Araneae; family Eresidae; genus Stegodyphus; species Stegodyphus mimosarum. The sequence goes on along the minus strand of KK121484.1, from coordinate 399,738 downwards.
TGTGAAAAGTATACATTTTAAATAATCTGCTTTTATATAAGCAATTTTATTTATTCACAGACCAATCCCAAGCCACGCATTCCAATTATTCATTATAGCAAAGCAAAGCCTCCATTTATATTGTGTGTAAAATTGGCAAGTATAATTTCTTTTTGCCTTCTTTGTTTATTATTCTGTTGCAAAAATTCTGATTAATTATAATAATTGTGTTTATTAATTTATTTCTTGAATGTTTTTTAGATTGCATTGCTCAGTCATGATTAAAAGTCTAATATACTATTACTTTAAAATTTCCCAAATGGTGGCAGATTGCTCGAAACATTTCTTAATTTTTGAAATACTATAACCTTAAATTAAAATACAGGAGTGTTGTTGAATACTGGTATGTCGAACTGGTTTCAAATCCTAGCAAATAGGCTGGCTGCATGAGGGCATCCCTTCCCATAGGGTAATGAAAGCATAGCCCTCAAGTTGCTTTGCCTTAATCAAGTAACCTAACCTTAATAAAAGCACAGTAGATCCTCTCAAGACTACCAACCATGGTCCAACATAAAGTTATATTATTTTATTTATCAACCATAGCATATAGCAAGTGCAGTGTTTTCATTGCACAAGGCATACCCCTTTAATGCAATTTTCTTCTGCAAAAAGCTAATTCTCAGAATATTGACATTTGGTACACTGCACAAAAAAAGGGGGGATAGTTTTATAGCTTCCATTCTATTGGGCCGAGTGCCAAAATTCAAATTGCGTTTTTCATCTCTCGAAAGCACGATTTAGGATATATATTAGATTTATATATACCATTGTTCTAATATAGGTATTTTGACACAAAATCGGACTTTTTCTGAAATGAAATGCCAATTTTTTTAAATATTTCAATTCTACAACTCAAATTATACATAAATATTAAATTTTGTAAAATTTGGTGTGAAATTTCCGGAGAAATTCAAAAATTTATATTGGTGCATTTTTTTGCAGTTTGAGTCAAGAATAATTCACTTAATAAACTTCTTAATTTATAGCAACCTATTTTCCTTTCATTTTTTTTTTTTTTTTTTTTTTTTTTTTTTTTTTTTTTTTTTTTTTTTGTTGTACACAAGCGGAAAAAGGTCACACTCATTACTTTCAAATACTTTTAACAAAGTGCATAAACCACATTTGGTGTTGTTATCACTAGTAACGAATATACCAAATTTCAGAACATGCGAATATATTTATATTCACGTATATCTTAGGAAATTTTGAATTAAAAAAACTCTTTTAAGTTTTTGCAGGTGCGCCTCGAAATACATCTACTTTAAGATGATGTTAAAAATTCTATAGGTTATAATGCATAAATTTAGTCAAATTCAATTAACATTGAGGGTTTAAAATTTTGAGAGCTAATTTTTTAAAAACTACCGGTTCGATTTTTACAAAACTTGGCAGTTTGGCATAATTTGAGTTGTAGAATCAAAATGTGGTTAAAAAAAAATGGCATGTCATTTCAGAAAAAATCCGATCTTGTGTTAAAATATCTGTATTAGAACAATGCTGGATATAAATCTAATACATATCCTAAATCGCGATTTTGAGACATGAAAAACACAAGTTGAATTTCATCAATTGGCCCAGTAGAATGGGAGATATAGGACAGTACAAATAGTGTACTTTAATTTATCTTTCAAACAATAATTTTAGTTACTTAATAAATTCAGCAGTTTAAAAATAAGAAATGTACTCTATAATAATTAATAGTTTAAAATGTTTTATTAATATGTCTAATTGAAATAACTTATAATACACCTGACTTGTAATATATCAGAATAATAACTTTTATTAACATTTGCAGCATTATAATATTTAACTAAAAGATATTCTCATGTCATATATTACATAACTCTATATAGAATAATTGTTTGGCTAAATTTTTTTTTCTATTGACTTCAAAAAGTCCAAGTTTTTTCCTTGCAAAGAGAGATTCAGGGAATTCAGCTTCTCAAAAATGTTGCATATGTTACTTTTATTAAAAAATTTGCATCAGCAAAATATTCAGCATCTTTGTGTTGTTCCTCCTTGAGGGAAATAAAAATTTCCTGTTGCAGTTCAAAAGTAATCTAAGGCACATTATAAAACATTACCACGAGACAGCCATTGTGCACTGCTATATCGTACAACAAAGCTGAGTGTTCAGCTTCCATATTTTCACATGCTTTTTAAAAAACCTTGCCATCGTTGATGAGTTTTTATAAAATTTAATATATTCACTGCACATTCTAAATTATGATTCAATACATGACTTAGATGCTTTGATATAAGTGCTTCCAAGTAAATAATTCAATGGGTCCACAGTGCATCAGGTGCTTTGTTTCATTAAATGCTTGTAATCTTACATATTGGCCAGAGATAGAATGAACCCGATCAGTTTCAGAGACCAATGCATTTAGTCCAATCTAAATTGATCAAAATGTATGAAAGATCTCAAGCAAGTCATCAGCCTTTGCTGCTGCAATGATAGTTTTATAAACGAGAAGGTTCTGTAATGTTATTACCATCTATGATCTGTATATCATATCAAATGAGCATTCTTATTATTATCTGCAGCTTCATCTAGATACACAATCCAAATTTTTAATATCTTCTGCCATGTGTTGCATTGTGCAGCTAATTGTGTATTTGGACAAAGGCACTTTTTAAAAGAGTTTGCCATCAGATTCACCAACCATGATGTTCACCATATCTACAATAGCGAATATAATAAGTTCTGTGATGGTATAAGTATTCCTACATTTTGCAATTCTATAAGCCACCTTGTAAAGTGCTAACAAAGCATTGTTTATTATTGATAGTCTTGAATTATCATTTTTTTAGCTATTATATATGCAATACACATTGTGCACAATACACTCTTCACCATGAGTTTCTATTAACGTAAAACCAAACAAAAGTAAAAAAAAAAACTACTTATTAAAGATGATATACACGAAGTAACATAATAACCATACAATATTAACTAATTCTTTTTTGTCTATTTATATCATGCAGAGTTTTCTATATTCTGACTATCAACTAACTGACTGAATTGAGTCGGCAGTGCTTGCAGGTATAAGTACATAGGGCACCATTGCAGCACTGTAGTCAAAACTAATATAGATCTAGCATGTTAACTATCTAAAAACAACTCACATCTACAAGGGCATGCAAATGCTGTAGCAAAATTGACAGTTTACCATGTGGTTTTAGACTGCTTCCCTTTGATGAGTTTTGAAACATTTTCTTTGATACATTTTGTAGTTTCTAACTGTGCAGTTACATATCTTATGATAGTACACTTATTTTTAAAGTTTTAGCAAAAAGATATTTTTTCTGCACATTAGTTTTAGAGTACCTTGTTTACCATTTTAGACATAGAAAAAATTATGATCTCTGCTACTGATAATTTATTTGCATTCACATGAATGTTTGAGCCAGCAGTTTTAGTTTTATATGAGATCAAATAAAAATCCTCAAACACCAAAAAATCTACATGTTTACCAATTTTTGGCTTTTTACCCCCCCCCCCTTTCTCAATTACGCTGAAAGCGTTGGTCTTCGCAGCAGCACTGTGACACACACTTTGGGAATCACTGGACTCTAATTAATTATGAAACTTCATCCATATTTTGCAGCATCTGTGCAATGACCTTGAAATTTCCCAGAGTGCTACAACCCACACTTTGGGGATCACTAGCACAGATAATAAGTTTTGTCTATTGCCATCATAAAAAGAAATGGAAATTTATTTTACAGCATTATAATGCAATTACCAGAGCTTAGTTATTGGTATTTTATTGTGGTAAAATTTTTTTTTACTTTAACTGATTTCCATATATATAATTAAACATTTTATATGAATAATACCAACTTTAATACTTGTATTTTAAATGAAATAAATCCTTTTATAATTTCGTTTGCAATCCTTTATTCAATGACATACACTTTCAAGGATAACAAGTTATTTTGTATTGTTAATACCTTATTTATAAAGTGAATGCATAAAATTGTAAATGCAACTATCGATCTACTCATTGTTTGTTAATCAAGAAAAATTTAATAAATTCTGACCTACAATGTTATTTTTCAGGATATGACTGGTGGTAAATTTGAAGAAAATTTAGCATCTTTGTGTCTTATAGAAGGAAAAGACTATTTTCACTTCAGCTGAAATGTTCCTATTTCAATATCTTTTTAAAAGAACAATTTTTTAATTCAAAAATAAATTATTTTACTAGTTTTATTGTATCAAATTTGTATTACTTCCACCTGCTAAAAATTCATATTTTGTATCATAAAGCAATCACTAAGAAATGAATTTTATGGAAAGAAAATTTTAATTATCTTTCCCATTAAATGTCTAATGAGTGGCAAATTGTAACCCGTATTTGATGTGAAATTTTTATAAGTATATCATGTAAACATGTTCAACATTAGTGATATGAAAATACAGTAAAAGCCTGACTATCAGTCCTTTCACTAACTGGAAAAGCTCAAGTAATTGGAATTAAAATAAATAAATAAATAAGAAGTTGAAAGACTTGTAAAATCATAAAAGATGTATAGGACTGTGACACAGAACCTTGCTTATAACACCTCAAATGTAAGAGGGATGTTTTTTAAGTAAGGCCCGTTTGAAAATAAAATCCAAATGAAAGAAAATTTTCAGATTCTACACACGTTTCTGTATTTTTCAGTATAATTTCCAAGTTTGTTTAAACACTTATCATACCTTAGAACAAAATTTTGCATATCCTTGTCATACAAATTTCCCGCCTGCTCCGATAACCAAGAGATCACAGTCGTTTTCATGTCTTCATCATTGCTATAGTAGTTGCCGTTGAAATGATGTTTGAGATAGTGGAAAAGATGAAAATCACTTGGTGCAAGATCTGGGCTGCAGAGGCCAAAGCTTCTCAGCCAAAAGAGTCCAATAAAGTTCAGGGCTGAGGCTTTGCATTGTCATGGACTAGCGAAATTCCCTCTGTCAGCATGCCACACCTTTTGTTCTAAATCACTCTGCACAGCTCCATAAACTTCGCAAATCTGCCGGTGAATTTCTGGAGCAGACAGCTTTCTGGCCGACAAAAAAACGTATCTCTGACCGCACCTCGCATGTGGTGGGCGATTTGATATCTTGAACATTTTAAAGACACGGAACAGACCGTACAAGGTTACCTACATACCAGCAACTGAGTACAGGTGTTTCCAAGGAATGTCGGGACACGACACAAGTACTTGTTGTGGTAGACCTGCCACCTATTAGTGTTTTACAACAAAATGGCCCTACTTAAAAAACACACTACATATATACAGCTATTCAGTTGCCTTTCGAATATTGATTATTCTCGACCATTATATTTATTGTGTTATTCCAAGATTTTGCCCTTGGAAATAAACATTCATTATAGAGAAGATGCAGTTAGTATGGCAGGGAAGCATACAAGAGATTCCAAATTTTATGGCAGGCATTTTGTTCTTTTCTAGAAATACTCTCATCAGTTTGTTTAACATCAGCTGTTTTTTTCCTTTCATTTTTAACAAACAGAAGTTATCACCAAACAGTGTGATTTAGCAATAATAATGAAAAAGTATGATGTTGCAGCACAGTCACAGCATCTTTGACTTGGTTCCATATAACCCAGATTAAGCTAAATAATCTGGTTTAGTTATTATAAAGAAGGTTTAAGTTAACTGCTATTTATCTGTTTCTGCTTTGCAGACATTATTAAAATTTAGGATTTGATGTTTTAGCATGTCAATTATTGCTGGCTTTGCCATTGTTTAACTCTGCCTTAATTTTGAAGAAGCCTTGGGGGAGAATCCAAGGCTTCCTACCCCTTTCCTCTACCACAAATGCTATAACATGAATCTTTTGAAATGACTTTCGAGTAGAGAATTTTGAAATGACATAATAATTAATTTTTAACTTAGAGTGACACAATTTAGAGTAACTCTTGCTTCAGGATGAAAAGGGGTTACACATACACACACGTCATAATTTAATGCATAGAAGAAAACACTAGAACTTCTAACAGCTTTTGATATTCGTCATGGCTGAAGGTAAAAGCTATGATTATGCAGTTAATATAACTGAACTTGAAATATCAGTCTTTATTTTCATGCATATAAAACCGTCTTATAGTTATCATCATCAAAACTAAAAATTTATCCAATCATGATGAAATACGATAATTTTGATGTATACTGGTTTTAAAAGTAAGACGTAAGCATTTATGCGAGATAAAGCAGGGCAGTGTTGCCAGAGCAGATGTTAGGAAAAAGAATGACATAGTTGTTGTGCAAAGAGTATTTATACTAAGTATGATGCAGAAAGTACTCTTAACCCCTTCCGGTACGATTTAATAATGAAAAACTGTGCATGAAACAACCATTTAATTTTTATTAAAAAAAACTTGTTTCATTTTATAATTCTTACATATTCTTAATTAATATCCATTTTTACACATTGTTAATATCAAAAACAGTAAAATTAAGAAAAAATCAAAGCAAAACCTCAACAAGGTATGTAGTCAATAGTCTTCAAGCGTGTGGTACTTTTCAAAACACACTGGTAAGTGCAAAGGAATCCTGCATTGTTTACACTGCCAGGGAGTCTCACTTCTAATTTTATTTTTGTAACACACACGGCACCTCTTAGTAGGTTTCCTTTTATTCTGAGTTGAAGGAATGTATTCTGGAAAATGTCCCCATTTTTTAGCCTGCAACCTAGCCGGGGTGTCACTATATGAAGGACGCCCACGAGTTTTGTAATCCGGTAGTGTAACATTTTGAAGGATTTTCTCTGCTATGTCCAATCGAAAACTCCCAATTCCGATTTTGTTGGTATTATTGATTTTTTTATATAAAACATATGAATTGTAGAGTGCAATGTCAAACATGTAAAAAAATAATTTTTTATATCCTTTCATATATTTCCGCATAACCGGAAAACACACCAACTGTTGATCATTTTTATCGACGCCTCCCATTCCATTATTGTACTCAATGACACAACTTGGTTTTATAACATTCTCCATCTTTCCTCTTTCTCTTTTTTCCTGTATCCACGATGTCTGCATTACAATGTTTGCTGCTGAGTATATATACATCCCTTTTGTCAGACCATCTCAAAGCTAGTAAACCTTGACTGGAGAGACTTCTCCTTTTCTCAGTTTTGATTTCGAAAGTTCCTTTGGCATGTTTCTCCTGTTTTTTCGTACGGTTCCGACGGTGTTCGTATCGTTTTTCAACAAGTTTAGGAACAAATTTGGAGAAGAATACCAATTATCCAAATATATAGTGTATCCTTTTCCTAATACATGCTTTGATAGTTCCATCACCACACTTTCTGATGCGGGCATATCATCAATCTTGTCTTTACCGATGTATATTTTGAACTGGCTACAATATCCTGACTACGACTTACACAATTTATAATATTTTATTCCAAATCTTGCTCGCTTGGATGCAATAAACTGCACAAAACTCAATCGACCTTTATATTTCATCAAAGACTCATCAATACATATACTACTTTTGGGAGTGTAAAGATTAGTAAATTTATCATTTAATCGCATGACGAGTGTAGCTCGTCATTGTGCGTATGGCATGAAACGCCGATGACGAGCTAGACTCGTCATAATACCGGAAGGGGTTAAGCTACGATTGGTTAATTTCAGGTTGTTATATAACATGGAAAGATCTTAAATTTGGGAGAACAGATGAATTTAGGGGGAAAGCATAAAATCTAGAATAATTAATTTTGAGATCACTAATTACTTCTTAAAGCAGCAATTGTATTTTGTTAAATGTTATATATATATATATACATACAGTACAATTTTTTAAAATCTAATATAATCATATCTAGTATCTTCACACATTAAGCTGCTGAAAAATATCAGTACCCTAATTTAAAAAAAATCAATGAAATTTAAAGATAAGTTGATTGAATTCCTCTTTTATTATTTTCTTTAAATTTCATTGATTTTTTTTTAATTAGGGTATTACTTTTTAAAAATTTTTAGTTTAAACATTGATTAAATTCTTTTTTGCATGTATTGGATTTTAAGTAATTTATTACTTATGAATTTCAAATTTTGGTCTTCGTAAAATTGGTTATAAATTTCTTACTACATATATCTATATATATATGGGATATATACTATGAAAGAAAACTACTAACTTTAATTTCGATATAGTCCTTTTAATTTGGCTACATCACCTTCCTGTCTGAATCGAAACTGCATCATCTGAAAACTAATTCACATTATGTCATCTTATTAGTCCTGCAGGGCAGTTATTTTTTGTTCAATTGCTTTCAAAATTTAAGAGGAGAAATCAAATCTCTAAAATACCCTTTGCTGAAATGCACAATCACTTCACTTATCTTCCTCTCACTACTGTTCTCTATGTTGTCCATTGTCTTAAGAAATGTGATATACTATAAAAAATTGTGGCGTGCTTAGCATATTTATCATGATGATGTGAAAAAATTAATACGTATTCTTGGAATTAGTTATCAAGGAATAAAATTATATGTTGTATCTAAGCCTATAAGATGTCCTATGATGAAATTATTGGCTGTATTTTGAATCTGGCACAGCAAGAAAACGATTCCGACAAAGACAGTGAATTTCATAGGAGTGAGAAAATATCTTTTAATGAAAGTTTTGAACATGACGAAAAATGCCTAAAATTTGTATAACAGAGCAAGAGATTTATGACACTAATTTACACTAAAAAGAAAAAAAAATCTTACTTTGGGAAACTCCCAAGTTTTAAAACAAACCTCTATCAGAAAAATGTTTGAAACATATAGAAAAAAAATGAAATATTCTATGCTTTATTTATGTCCCTTATTTTCATATGACTTTATTGTATACATCCTTATTTATTCTGTACCTTTAAACTAAGTATTATAATTTATCTTTTCTGATCTCAATCATTGTGGATTTTTGATCTTCTGTATAATCATTTGAAACCATATTACAGCCATGATGTTAATTTTCATACCATTCTTTTGATTGTAATGCTGCATTTTTACCATATTATTTAGATTTTAACCATTAATGCTACTTCTGCAGTATTCATGGATATTAAAGTTATTTATTATTACAGTTGACAAAGAAATGAATTCTCTGCTGTCTACTTCTGCACAGAATTCATCAATGACACTTCAATTTTTGCTTGCCAAGAGCTAACTTGGCCAAAAACACACTGTTTGCAACTGGAAAGCATACTTTATGTGCTCTCAAATATAGATATTATATTTGGTAAATTCTAAATCATTCCACTAATTTCACACTCAACAATAAGTACATCTGCACTGGCCATTAAATGATATTCGTAGCTTCTGAAAATCAAAATACTGAAACATATGGCATGTAAGAATTTAGCTTATCATCGGAATTAAGTTCCATCAACAATAATAAAATTTAAAAGTAATTTTTCTGGCTACATAATTTAATCTCTTGAGAATTTCCTATTTTTAGTTTCTTTGGTATACCCCGATTATCTGGTTGCCTATCAAAAATTCATGAGCTCATTGGTGACTTAAGAGAGAAATGTTTGTTTGAGTATCTAAATGTGTATTTCAGTGATGTATTCAATGATGCTTATATTTTTTCATTCTTATTTTTCCAAACAAGACATGCATGCTTCATAGTTTCATTATGCTGCTTTCTCCCCATGTACATAACAATACGTTTTCACCCTTCAAGATTTTAAATTATGTCCAAAGGGACTTCTTTTAATGTTTTGTGTATATACTGTTACGTGCGTACGGGTTCGTAATATATTGAATGCACAAGTCGTTAAGAAGTTAACAAAAATTTATTCTTTCCACAAGAAATAGATTAAAATGATGAAAAATTTCTTCACAGATCTTCGCACAATATCACAATATCTCAAACGTTTAGCAAAAACTCAGTTCAAAACAGATAAAATAGTTCTATCTCACAGCGAAATCGCTACAATCAATACAGCATTAAGTAAACAAACAGCAGTCGCTTTTTACAGCTACAAGTATAACAGCAACAACAACAATTAACTGAGATGAGCTGTTTCACCTCGGCTTTTATAAGCTTTTTTTAATTATCAGTAGAACAATCTCGATTTTTCTGGATGGCAACAGTAATTACGAGATATTTATTTATTAAGCATTAAATGCACGCGCTCTTTTATTTTTATTGTTATTATTTTTTTTTTGACGTAGCTTTCTCTTCAAAAATCGTCTGCGTTGCTAAGGCAACATGAAGCAAATCTAATTACAATTCTAAATAAATAGCCAAATAAATGTGAAATTCGTAACATTGCCCCCTTCCCAAGGACTGCACGTCCCGGGCAGTACAATCCCTGGACAGGAAGCCAAACTTACAACTAAAGCATCAGTGCTATAATAAACATTACTTTATAATAACAAAATAAGCAATAATTAAAATAAGTGACTTTCAGCAAATTAAATTCTATCCAACGCGAAATACAATTCAAATACTAAGTACAAATACTATCAAATACAAATGCTATTAAACACAAATACTTATCAAATACTACTACTTAACAAATACAAATCAAATACTAAATACAAATAGGACCATGGTCTTATACTATGTACATTACTATTTACAATTATATACACTACGTACTATGGCCATAGTAATGAACTAACCTGTCGTAATGAACGACTTTAGGTTTAGAGTTCGATGACTTACGGATCCGAACCACGACGTCGTTCAGCCTGTTTAGGACTGTGTAAGGACCATCCCAAGGTGATTGTAGTTTCGGAGAAAGTCCTTTTCGACGAGTCGGATTCCATAACCACACCTTGTCTCCTTCGTTGAAACGATGTCCAGTAGCTCTCGTGTCGTAGCGGGTCTTCATCTTCTCCGTCGCCAAGTTGACTCGCTCTCGTGCAAAGTTGTGCATCACTTCAAACCGGGCCTGGAGGTCTTGAATGTATTCCTCAGGCGATGAAGGCGCATCCGGAGGGCGACCAAACAAAAGATCACATGGCAGACGAAGGTCACGACCGAAGAGCATCTGAGATGGGGAATAGCCGGTAGTCTCGTGGACAGCACTGCGGTAAGCCAGTAAAAATAGTGGCAACTTCTTGTCCCAGTCCTGTTGGTTTCTGGAAACCACTAATGAGAGGTTATTGAGGATGGTTCGATTAAACCTCTCTACCATACCGTCCGACTGGGGATGTAAAGGCGTCGTTTGGGTTTTGTCAATGCCGAGTAGCTTGCAGAGTTCCTTGACTACAGCCGAGGTAAAATTCCTTCCCTGATCGGAATGTAACTGAAGAGGCACTCCGAATCTGGAAATCCAGTGCTGTATCATCATCTCTGCTACTGTGACAGCCTCTTGATCAGGAATAGGATACGCTTCAGGCCACTTGGTGAAGTAATCAATGGCAACGAGGATGTATTTGTTGCCATCAGCAGTTCGTGGCAGAGGTCCTAAGATGTCAAAGGCGATACGTTCAAAAGGTGCTCCTACATTGTAACGTTGCAGCTTCCCCCGGCTGCGTTTCTTCGGTCCTTTCCGACTTGCACAGGCATCGCAAGTTCGGCACCACTTTTGCACGTCATCCTTTGCATTATTCCAGTAGAAACGCTCCCGAACTCTCTGCAAGGTCTTCATTATTCCGAAGTGACCTCCTGCAGGGCTGCTATGTAGTTCTTTAAGGACGTCCGGGATTCGGGATCTTGGGAGTACCAGCTGCCATCGGAATGTTTTTCCATCATCCGATTCGAATTTTCGGTACAAGACGCCGTTTCGAATATGGAGTGAGTCCCAGAGAGCCCAATATTGTTTTGTCGTGGGACTATAGCTCGAAATATCCTGCCAGGTAGGTTTTCTGTTTGAGGTCTCCATTAACTCAATTATGGGTTTAATATCACGGTCTTCCAGCTGGTCTTTCCTGATTTCCTTGTCACTCCATGGGTCTGGATCAGCCGATGTTGATGCTGTAATTTGCCGTGCGACTGGATTAACCAGTTGGTATTTAGCTTCGACCCTGGAACAATATCGGCAGTTTTCTGGGCAAGGTCTTCTAGACAAGGCGTCAGCGTTTCCGTGCGACTGTCCCTTGCGATGACGGATAATGATGTCATATTCCTGGAGTCTCTGTATCCACCTAGCTATCTGACCCTCAGGATTCTTGAAATTTAAAAGCCAGGCCAATGATGCATGATCTGTGCGGAGCAGGAATTTTCTGCCGTATAGATAATGATGGAAATGTTCTACGGCTTTGACTATGGCGAGCAACTCTTTCCTGGTGACACAGTAATTCCTCTCCGGTTTAGATAGGCACTTGCTCCAGTAAGCTACTACACGTTCTTGGCCCTCTATTTCTTGGGACAAAACAGCGCCGACACTTTCATTACTCGCATCCGTGTCGAGAATAAATGGTCTGTCGAGCTGAGGATACGTCAGGATTGGAGCAGATGTTAAGGCTTCCTTCAGGTTCTTAAATGCATTCTCACATTCTTTTGTCCACACGAACTTTTGCTTGCTCTCTGTCAGCTTGTGAAGGGGTCTTGCGATGGAAGAAAAATCCTTCACGAATCTCCTATAGTAGGTGCAAAGTCCTAGAAAGCTTCTCAGCTGGTGGACATTTTCGGGACGTCTCCAGTCTTTAACTGCTGACACTTTTTCAGAATCCGTGCGCACACCTTCAGCAGAGATGACATGTCCGAGATAAGTGACTTCCTGTCTGAATAATTTGCATTTAGCGGGACTCAACTTCAGATTGGCTTCTTTCAGTTTCTGAAGCACCTTTCTAAGATTTTCCAAATGTTCTTCGAAACTATTCCCGACGATGATGATGTCATCCAGGTATATCAGACAGGCTTCGTATGAAAGACCTTTTAAAACAGTCTCCATTAGACGTTCGAATGTAGCCGGCGCATTACATAGCCCAAACGGCATCACCTTGAACTGCCAAAGTCCTTGTCCTGTAGTAAATGCCGTCTTTTCTCGGTCATCAGGATGTATTTCTACCTGCCAATATCCACTCTTTAAATCAAGTGTCGAGAACCACTTGCTTCCAGAAAGAGTATCCAGAATGTCGTCAATTCTAGGAAGAGGGTAACTGTCTTTCTTCGTAACCTCGTTCAACCGGCGATAATCAACGCAAAATCTAGTTGACCCGTCTTTCTTCTTCACCAGGACGATGGGAGATGCCCAGGGACTTGCTGAAGGCTCGATGACATTGCTTTCTTGCATGTCCTTTAAAAGTGTTCGTACCTCTTCCTGTTTCGCAATCGGCAGACGTCTTGGATGTTGCTTGATTGGTGGATGATCACCAGTATCGATTCTATGTTGAGTCAAACTGGTTCGACCAACGTCAGAAGACGAACGGGAGAAAACATCTTGAAGATCTTTAATAACACGCTCGGCAGCATTCTTTTCTTCATCGTTTAATTGCGCATTCTGCAGTAACTCCGATATAATGTTGTCGGAAGACACGGGTTTTGAGATGTTACTTTTTCTTTCAACGCTGGTTACTGGGGTACATTCTGCAACCACTTCACCTTTCTTAATAACCCTCGCCTTATCAGTTACATTGGCAACTCTCACCGGGATAACGGTCCCTGATAGGTCGACGAGTGCTGAGGCTATTAATACTCCTTTAGGGCTATTACAATTCTTGGGATATTCCATGACGCCGTAGCGGAAATTTCTATTTTCGGCTATGGATCCAGGAAGTAAAATTTCTGTTCTTGCCGGTATTGTGATATCGTCTTGAGCTATTATTTTGTGGATAGATTTCACTCCTTCATCATTAATTTCGAATAAAGTTATGTCTTCAGAGGCAGAATGCAGTTCGTTATTTTTAAAGTCCAAGGAAAAATTGTGTTTCCTTAAAAAGTCCAATCCGAGTATGCAAGGGTCTGTAATTTCTGCTACATAGGCCGTGTGATGGTAAGTGGCACTTCCAAACGTGATGTTAACGTTTAATTTCCCCTCTATATCGATCTTCTCCCCGGACACAGTCTGGAGGGTAACGCAGGGCGGCGTCCAGATAAGTTTACCTTCGAGTTGTTGAGCCAAATCTTTTCGAATGATGGTAACATTGGCTCCCGTGTCGATCGTCATGTTACAAGGAATTCCATTGATTTGTCCCATGATGAAAATTCCGTTATTGCCGCCACTCACTGCAGAAATCTGAAGCGCTTTAAACTGGGGCTTTTCATTATCTGGCAACCTCCGCCCCGCGAGATGGCCACGAATTAGTTTCCCTCCTTCTTGAGAGGCGCGGTCTTAACATCCGTGCCCTGGGGTGTTCTGCAGTTTCTTCGAATGTGCCCTTCAGCACCGCAGTTCCAGCACTTTACGAACGGTTTCTTGTCACCAGTATTCCGTGTCAAAGCATTCACCTTTCTGGTTAAATCGTCTAGGCGAGCAGTCATTGGATCCACTGGTTCTTGTATGTGAGCAGCTCTGATTGGGTGGCGGTCTCTACGAGTGGCTTGCTGTGCTGCCTCGAATTTCATGGCATACACCAGAGCACTTTTTAAGTCCTTCACATCAGCCATTCGCAGTGCTTTCTGTATTTCAGGATCCCGGATGCCGTCGATGAAGTATTGCAGGGACAGGATTTCTCTTGTTTCTGTCGGGCACTCCGAAAAGGCGAGGTGGGACAGCCTTTCAACATCCGTGGCGAGCTCCTGGAGTGTTTCCGTAGGCTTCTGTTGACGGGATTTTAACTGCAGCCTGCTGTAATCTTTTAAACACTTCTCTCCAAAACGCAGCTCTAAAGCACCGGACAGAGCTTCGAAATCTAGCCTTTTGTTTTCGGGAAGAGTTTGAAGGATGTCCGCTGCGTCTGCTCTCAGAGAAGCCGCAAGGTGACAGGCCTTAGCTTGGGAATCCCATCCATTTGCTTCCGCAACTATAGAAAATTGTGTCTTATACACTTGCCAGGAGGTCTTCCCATCATATGTCGATAGCTTCAGAGAAGGATGCGCAGGCATGGCTAGGAATTTAAAAGTATCCGAATTGCTTCCTGCCGTCGCTACGAATTTCTTTAAAGTATCAACTTCTTTGGCAACTGCGGAAACTTTGTCATCAATTTGTTGTTCCACTGCAGAAACTCTTTCTTGAATTTGTTCTTTCACAGCAGAAACTCTGTAATCGATTTGTTGTTCTACGGCAGAAACTCTCTCTTCTATTTGTTCTTTGACAGAAGAAACTTTATTTTCAACCGCATCTATTCTGCCTTCCATAGTCTCAAATTTATTTTCTATTATGCAAGTAATTTCCTTTTTCATTTCTTCTTGACTTGCTTTAACGGCTCTCATCTCTTCCTTAACGGATTCTTGACCCAATTTCAACTCTTGAACCGTTTTCATCTGATCTTTAACAGATTCCTGAACAGCCTTCATTTCTTCCTTAACAGATTTCTCCATCTTTTCTTGAACAGAATTCATTTCTTCCTTAACAGATTTCTCCATCTTTTCTTGAACAGAATTCATTTCATCTTTAACAGATTTCTCCATCTTTTCTTGAACAGAATTCATTTCATCTTTAACAGATTCTTGAACAGCTTTCATCTCCTCTTTCACGGAATCTTGGCCAGCTTTAATTTCTTCTTTAAATGCAGCAAAGGCTGCCATGAATTGCCTTAATTGTTCTTCCATTGCTCTAGTTAATGGCATTCAAAAATCCCACTTCTGACACCAAAAATTGTTACGTGCGTACGGGTTCGTAATATATTGAATGCACAAGTCGTAAAAGGTTAACAAAAATTTATTTTTTTCACAATAAATAAATTAAAATGCTGAAATATTTCTTCACAAATCTTCGCACAATATCACAATATCTCAAACGTTTAGCAAAAACTCAGTTCAAAACAGATAAAATAGTTCTATCTCACAGCGAAATCACTACAATCAATACAGCATTAAGTAAACAAACAGCAGTTCGCTTTTTACAGCTACAAGTATAACAGCAACAACAACAACTAACTCACTAACTGAGATGAGGTGTTTCACCTCGGCTTTTATAAGCTTTTTAATTATCAGTAGAACAATCACGATGTTTCTAGATTTTTCTGGATGGCAACAGTAATTACGAGATATTTATTTATTAAGCATTAAATGCACGCGCTCTTTTATTTTTATTGTTATTATTTTTTTTTTTGACGTAGCTTTCTCTTCAAAAATCGTCTGCGTTGCTAAGGCAACATGAAGCAAATCTAATTACAATTCTAAGTAAATAGCCAAATAAATTTGAAATTCGTAACAATACTTATACCAAAAAATTCAGTTCAACAGCAGTATCGCAAAATAATTTTAAAATGAGCATAGCTTAAGAATTTCCGATACACAGTTCTGCGCGCTGGAGATAAAAAGGTTTTTTTGCCCCCCCCCCATAGTGTTGCCATTGCTCACTTTTAAATTGTTGAGTTTGTTGATCAAAAATTCATCAAAAGTTTTACAAAATATGAAACAGATACTAAAACAAATTCCAAATTTTGCAAATACAAATTGTATTACTTTTTTTGGAATTTAACATTAAAATTTACCAATATCTGCAGAAATTAAATTCATTATACTTCTGACATTATCTTAGGAAAATTTATTATGGAATTGCATTGAAAATTAGCTATGTTAAATAAGGATATGGTGCATAAAAAATAAAATACTGATAATGGGTTTTCAATGGAAGTCTACCCTAGTTTTGCGTCCTTAGTTCTCTAGACTATACAAGCAGACACATTCTAAAAGAAAACACCATTACAGATAATCTTTGAAAATTTGCATATATACATTACATTAGACTAGACTCATTACATAATAGTGCCAATACAGTAAACACTTGCTGAATGCAGTTTTCATCATAAATACATTGCACAAGTGTCAAAAATCTCATTCTGCAAAGGTATAGCTTCCTATGAGAAAAATATGTTATGTATAATTCAAGATTAGGAAGTATGTAAAATTTAAGCAAATATTAATTGCAAGAATTTTTATTACTGCTTAAATTATGAGAAAATTATTTTTAAAAAGCTAGTGATTTTTGACTAAATTAACACTAATGCAATTCTAAAAGTTTTGCAGTAAGGAGCCAAGTTTTTCAAAACCTCTCATAAAGTGTCCTCTACTTTCGTCATTTGGGTCAATCTTCAATACAAAACCTGACAGTACTTATGCCTTTTTTAGCTACTTCTTTAACATCTTGTACATTAGAGGCACTTTATCTTCATTATTGCAGTTTTCATGTCCATCTATGTTATGAGATCATCCACATCTAAAAAATCCTTTACCATCTACTGCTTTTGCAATATGCAAGATTTTTGGTTTCACTTCAATTGCTGGAGATGCTTCAGAATTAAGGTAAAACAACACGCTGAACAAATATTAATTTAGAAGTTAAAGAACAAAAATCAGTGTTATGTTTGCAAATTTTCACAGGACTAGTTTCAATGGTTTTAACGAATTATTATCCTCTAAGAATGGTTGGACAGAAGTTAAGCTACTGGCACCATCTATCGATGAAACAAGAAAACTAAAACATAATTTCCTTTAAGTAAATTATCTTATCTCGTTCATTTGCACTTTGGCAGCTGAGGGTGACGGTTTAGTAAAACCATCAAAAGTAGTCCTGTGAAAATTTGCAAATATAATGCTGATTTTTGTTGTTTAACGTCTAAATTAATGCTTCAGAACTGTTGATAACTTCTGGCCAGAGCTGATACCAACAAGTATTTAGCATCGATAAATGAATGCCAAGCTGCATATTATGAAATTTTAGCACTGGAATGGAAACAAGATAACATGTATAAGTGAAATCACATTCTACATATCCACTTTTAACAAGTTTGCTGTATTTTTGTGCAAGTTGGTTATGGCTTTCATAATGGTATTGGGATGTCATTAAGCAAATATGATATTTATCTTCTTTATTAATCAGAACAAGAAACTTTAAATATTACACAACAATGTCCTGGTTGAGTTATAACGAAAGTTTCCCACCTCCGCAAATATTGTCTGCGTAAACAGTTCGCATTGCCATGTTTAATCATATTTTCCCAAAATATTTTTGGCATTTGAAAGAAACAAATTTGCTTTAGAACACTTTGTGAAATTTGTAAAAAAATAACATTATCATTATGTACAAGGTGTCTGAAATGGAACTATCACGCTACCAGATTAGAACCATAACCAGTTTTATTGCAAAAAGTCAGCTACAGACCAAATCATGTGCACACCCTTCAGGTACTACTGTTGTATCATATGATACTGTGAAGGTTTGGTACCGAAAGTTCAAAAACAAGGACTATGACATTAAAGAAGCAGAGCGCTCTGGTAGGTCTACTGACGTTGATGAGGGCTGCCTGCGAGAACTAGTGGAAGATCAGTATGCAACTACTGGAGAGCTTGCTAAGGAGTTAGATGTAGTCGCACTATGCATCGCATAAACTATCCCCGGGTGAAACATGAGCTGACTCGAGCAGATAAGATGTGTTTGAGCTGCACTAATCTGCTCGAAAGTCAATGCAGGGACAAAATTCTGGACTATATCGTCATTTGTGATTGAAAAGTGGATTTACTTCACCAACACAAGCTAAAACGGAGGTTGGTGTGCAGCTAGTGAGCTCGTCAACCGTGTCACAAGGTGCAATTTGCTAACTAAAAGATCATGCTTTGTAAATGCTGGCTTTGCCATGGTATTATCCACAAAGAATATCAGAAAAAGGGTAAAACTCTTGACAGTAAGGTTTGCAGCGAAATGCTAGTCCGTGCTGACGCTGCTATCAAGGAAAAATGTCGAACCAAGTTCCAATGCAAAAAAGGAATTTTTGTCAAGATAATGAAAGACCACATGCATGTGCATTCACCAACTGGGCTCTGTACAGACTTGAATGGGATCTTTTGCCACAACCATCATACAGCCCCAACACCACTCCTTTGGACGTCTACTCTTTCTCACACCTACAGCTACAGCTACATCTTGCTGATGCTACCTTCCATTCTCATTGGGATGTCTGAAATGAAGCTGATCTGTTTTTGGACTTGCAGCCACCAAGTTTCTGGGCCAAAGGCTTTGAAAAACTACCATTATGTTAGCAGTAATCATAGATTTGGGTGGTGATTGCTACCTGCACTAAAGGTACTGCTTTGATGTTTTTTTTTTTTCCCTAACTTTATTAAGAACGTTTTTCGGCAGAAAACTTTCATTACAACCAGATAGTTTCTTTACAAGATAAGAAACTGATTTCCATAAAGACATTAGCAGCTGTATGCTGGGACGTTCTTCCAGTTTTCTTGCCAAATCAAAGCGATTTACATAAAAGTGGCGAAAACCTGAGACAATTCATTGCCACACAGGTGTTCTATACTTGGTAAATACATTTACAATATGGAGTTTCTTTGTGCTCACAGATATTAGCTTAATATAAAAGGTTTACTATGAAATGCTAGTTAACTCATAAGCAAACACAAGTAAATGTCTTTGTATGCTATATAAGTGGTTTCAAACTTATGGCCCCAGATGTTTTAATTATGTATTTGTCGCAAACAGTGTTATAAAGATTTCAAAAGCAAATTTACAGTAGTTTCATCACCACTAAAAATAAATGGTTGGAATGCGCTTTAGCCCACTGCTTGGCGGCGATTGTTTTTGAATGAGCAATAAACGCGCTAACATGGGTAACTCCGTATATCCGCCAACATGGCTGACTGTTTGTACGTTGCCTACATTGTGCAATTAGCTGAAGTTTTTTTTTAAGTTTAAAAGGAACGCTGTGCACATGGCATTTTCTTGTAATTTATTTTCGTTATTTTAGCCAATTTTGTTCATTTGTGTACTTTGCCTACATAGTGCAATTCACAGATTTTTTTTAAGTTAAAACGGAACGGTGTGTACATGGTATCGTTTGTAATTTTAGTGCCCTTTTAAAAAAAATTCCTTCTTTCTTCGACGCCATTTTGGTTACGTTTTCGCGGAGCGTGTCGGGAAGGTTATGTAACGGCATAAAATGTGCAAGTATTACAACATAAAATGTAAATAATTAATTTAAACCTAACTGACAAATATTTTAACGATCATAATGTTCGTTTTGCATATTATTTTATTATCTTTTTGTGGCTACAGTTTCCATACTAATTTATGCTTTGTTTACAATAGGTTTTCGCGGAGCGTGTCGGGAAGGTTGCAATTGCAAAGACGTTTCGCAGAAATGCGCCGAATCGGCGATTTTCAAAACATCGCCAAGCAGTGGGCTAAAGCGCATTATCACCAAATTAATAATACACCAGAAAATCTATAAATGGATTAATGCAATATAAATCTTATTCAAAGATTTGAAATTACAGATTTTATTAACTTTTATTCGTATTTGTCTTTCATAAATTTATGAACTAAAAATAATCTCTTTGCTCGGTACCATATTTATATGTGACCAGCCTTTTTTTAACCTTCTGAGCAGAGCAGGATTTTAGATCCATCATGAAGACCGGTATTTAACAGCATTCATTAATTGTGTTTGTATAATTACTTAATTTAGTCTGAGCAAAACTTCTATTGACCGGATAAAGCTCAGAGGGTTAAACAGTTCAGAATTAATAATAAACATATTTGACCTATAAGCATCTACAATCCACGATAAAGATACTTTTTCCCCAAAACTACAAACTTTATTTAAATCGGAATGCCATCATGTTTCAAGCTGCAGAAAGAAATAAAAGAAGTTTATAATTATTTACGCATCGAGGAAAGATTTAATAAATGCTAGAAAGAAAGATGTTATTATTTATTCTCAAATTTTGTCAGAAAAGTAAGGAATTATTTATAACATATTTTGGCTCTAGTGTAGAATTGGGTGCCCTTTAGATTGGCGAAATATTTTGTTCAGTTTTGGCGATGAAACCCCATTTCTGGTTACAATGAGAGTTTTAACTTCTTGATTTATTTAATTGAAAATAAATCAACGTGCACATGAACAAAGTCAAGGCAATGTGCAATTCTCTGATTTTTTTTAAGTGAAAATAGGTTGATGTGTACATGGACACGGAGTTCGTGAAATTCTCTGACTTCTTGTTTTGGTTTTGTGTAGCGGCCATCTTGAAATTGTGTCTTATTGGTGCCAATCTTGCGTCAAAACAGAATCGCCAAAAAACAAGAGGCACCCAATTGTAAACTTTTATCCATATTTCAGTTTAAATTAAAGTAAGTTATCTGATGATTAATTAAACATGTTAAAAGCATTTTATATTTGGGAAAGTGCAGAATCACCCACTGCTTGGCATGTTTTTTAAGATCGGTATCCATTTACACATTGACCTATTTTTACTTTAAAAAAAAAATCCCAGAAATGCACAAACTCGGCACTGCGCACTCTCTTGACTTTGTCCAAGCAGATTGATCTATTTTCACTTAAAAAGTCAAAATTGAGAAAAATCCAATTCTTCTTACTCTTGTAAAAAGCGGCAAATACAAACGGGCGATTCTGCACTTTACCGTTATACAAAATTAAATATTTAGCTATTACAACCTCTGAGCAAAAAATTACACCGAATGTTAAAATGTTTCACAGATACCAAACATTAAATTTCAAACAGAAAATAAAAATAAGTTTGAATTTTTTTTCCCTCTATGATATAATTATTATTGCTGCATATTAAGTTTTGAAAAATACTGTGAAATTAAAAATATTCTGTTAATAAATTAATTTTCAGCATTTTCAGATTGTGCACTCAGACATAAAGCTATTGGAGGAGACTACTAACTTAGATGATGAACTTCCTCTAACAGAATGAAACAAACTTAAGTGGCTGTTCAATGGAACTTTCTGATTATTTAACTACCTACAAATGTAGACAGTCAATTGATGACAAATATTTGTTTGGCTCATTGGTATTCATAAATAATAATAAGAGGGGAAATTTCAATTTTTAGAGCAAAATAAATATCTGCATGGTTAACATTTACATTTTTATAGCTGAAGGATACTAATTTAATGAAATAAGTTAAATATATGTACTCATAATGGTACAACATAGACAAGTATGGATTGATCCTTACCTCTGCATATTAAAGTACGCCAAAAATGCACTTACTCTATCTAATGTTGAAAGAAACCAAATACTACTAATCAAAAAGTACTTAGCCAATAACCTTCTGACTGCTCATCCTATTATTTCCCCAGGCAACATTCACCCACATTATCTGCCAGCACGTTTGTTGCTTCTGTTTCTCTGTGTTTCAAAATTTAAGCATCAATAATGCATTATACAGTATTTAGATTTTAAATCAGGTTTTGGTTAACAGGATTCGTTGTCCATTAAATTTACACATTTAAGTTCATGAATTAGTTTTCCTTCATTCTTCATGTAGAAAAAATATGCAATTTTGGAAAAAACATGAGCAGTTGGAAGGTTAAAAGCCATTTGTCTGTCTCATTAAAAATGCACTTCACATACTATCTTAAGAATGTAAAAGTTTCAAGCATAAAATATTTAATAATTGTCAAAACAGTAAAACTAGATGTTCTCTTTGTTATTAATCAGAAAGTGGTAAACCTGTTGAAAAAATTATCAGGTTGTCATGACATCCCTGTGCACATGTTCATGTTTAACATTGAGTGGTATGCTAGTAAATCTGTAACAGAATTAAAGAATATTTTGCATTACCGAATATCTCGCACAGCTCAGTAAGCTTCTATGACGAGTTACTACCATTTGTTTGTTTTATCCATTCGGCTTCTAATTGGCCATGTATTCTTGCCGATTTACACAATCACAATTTTGTACAAAAGTATAAAATTTATGTTACTGTACCTACATTATGAAATGATCCAAATCATTATTCTTATCTGAATGTCTTTCCAACTTAGTGAATAGCAGGGACATGATCTCATGTGGCATAATTATTCAATGATGAAATGCTTTGTAAAATGGAAGTAACCGATACTTACATATTATTTTATGCGAAGTCAAACTTCTTCAAATACAATGAATTAATGTCACACAAACAACTGATTTTAAGCTAAGACATTCAAAATACTTAAATATGCTTTTGGAGTTTTGTGAATTTCTTTAGTTTGAAAAGAAATTTAGTTAATGCTCAATTTTTTTATGCATTAAGTGGCCTACAAAATATTAAATCATTTAAAATTTAAAAAATTTCTTAACTTTCTTCAATCTGTATCAGAATTAAAATATTTTGGAAATCTCATATGTTATTCTTAGGTTTGATTGGAAATTTTGACAAATGATTATCATTCAAGTTGTATCTGTTTCGGAAATTTCATACGTTATTCTTTAGTTTGATTGCAAAGATTGGAAATTTTGACAAATGATTGTCATTCAAGTAGTATGTTACAATCTAAGAGTCACAGGAGAGTAATTCTACCATGTTTCAATTCTAATACGGCCATTATTAAAAAGAATGTATCATTATATGCCGCATATTCATCATTCTGCATGCTCAGAATGAACAAGATATTTGATCAGAAATGGAAAAGTGCTGAACTGCCATATACTTATTCTATGTAAAACTGTACATCTTATAAACTGCTGACAAAATTATAAATCTTTCTATCTACTCTCCTGCCTGACTAATTTTTAACTATTAAGATACTATCATAATACTTTTTTGCTTAACAAGATTATGCATTATTTAATAAAACAGTAAGTACTGATCACATTAGACACCTGTTAAAACTAAACATTTAAAAAAGCACTATTTAGAATATTTGCACAATGCTATAGTTGAAATTTCATTACATACATTATGGCAATCAGAAAAGACTTTCTTTTGAAAATCAAGCTTAACAATCAATCAAGATCCAGGTTTTAACATGAAAAACGAGAAGAGCATTATGTATTTTCAGATGTAAACAAACAAGAAAAAAATTAAAAAGATACCTTCATAAATGACATTTAATACATTTCACAATGTAGCATTTTTATTCATCTTTTACAGCAGTTGTCTTCTCAGACACATAAATACCATCCAAGAATTTTCGAATGTCCTTCCTCTTCACCAATGTCGACTGATGAATAAGTGCTGCAGACCGAGATACTGATTCAATATCATTACCCTCTATAATGAGCTCATCCTTCTGTTGTGTTGAATTCTGGCAAACAACTCCGGGCTGCATCTGAACTCTGCGAATGATCTTCTCACCCAAGAAATTTCGAATTTCCACCAAACCGCCATCTTTAGATGTAGTTATGTTGATTGGGAAATGGGCATAAACTGATCTCATCTTATACAAGTAGCCTTTGGTTACTCCTTTAATCATATTTTCAATATGAGAGCATACGGTACGAACTGTAGCCAGTTCTTTTCGAATTCCAAACCATTTTTGCACTCGCAGCTTATCTTTGCCGATTAATTCCATGTCAACTTGCACGTGGCGAAAATCACGACGAAGCAAGCCCCGAGGTCCTCGAACAGTAACGATTCGAGATTTAACTTTAACGTTAACATTTTTGGGGATTTTCACAATTTGGGAAGCTAATATCGTCTTCATTTTAACGGTAAAATTTTACACTTTAGACGCCACGTGCGACGAATACACCTCGCATACAACAGTTGCCAGATCTTTACAGTAATTTTTCAAGTTGCCATATTCTAAAAGAAATTGTCCATAATAAATTACTTTCCTATTTACAATATGAATCGATGTTCCCCGTTTTTGAGGGAACTCCTCTCGAAGTTTTATATTTTTTCTACTCTGACCGTTTATGGGATATAAAATGGATCCTATCTTCTTTTTAGAAGCCGATATTAGGAAATCCATGAAGATCTCTGATGTCTCAATACGGTGAAATAACTAGGTAGTAATTTAAAATTAAACATCAATAGCTAAAAATCAACCGAATAAAATTAACTAATTTAAATTTATCCCAAATTTATGGACCTGCAAAATAACTTCGAAATTAGAAAACATTTAGTGAAGTTCGGAGAACAGCCTTGGTGGCGACACTTTCGCTTCTTTAGCATATGGGCGACATTTTATTAAGTCGAGGTAAATGTCATGTAAGAAATAACAGGTAGGCAGAAGGGAAAAATATAGTGGAGGAAGAGTTGACGTCAAACTATAGTCTGCAAAGATCGCGAATTATAGATAAAGGAAACAGAATGCTATGCTTTTCCGGACTGGCAACTTCAGAATAAAAGGATGTCCATGTTAAAGATCCACAGAGGAACGGACTTTAAGACTGAAGTTGTGTAAAGATCATAATTTATAAATAAAGGAAATAGAGTTATGCTTTGCCGGAATGGCAACATCAGAAGATGTTCTAAAGATCTGAAATAAAATTTGCGCTAGTAGTGTTTTTTGTACTTTTTTTTTTCCGAGATGGAGGAGTTATATGTTCATGTTTCAAAAGTCTAAATAAAATTTATTAATTTTATCAAAGAATGATTTTTATTGATAAGAACTGAATTTTTCACTTTACTAAAATAAAGTGCGGGAAGATCAACATGAATTTGTTCTCAGAATGGAATTTTAGAAGCAGGAAAGTTTTACTCAGTCTAATGTCTCTTATTACAAAAATGTCAAGGAAAATGTATAATTTAAATTTTATTCTTGTTTAACACCTGAAATAGCTGTAAATTGAACACTTCCGATAAGCCTACTGCTGTATGTTACTTTTTGAATAGGAATTCCTAGATCACTTTTTCTTTTTGATTTGCTCGCAACCATAGAAAGGAAGGAACGTTGCAGATCACAATCCTTTAATCTTTAAAAATCGAGCATCCTTCTGTACAGTTATATTCCTGCATGAGGGCAGAATCGGTACTTCCCAGACATGCTTATTTTAACAACAGACATTATTTAAGAATTAATTCCCGAAAATTCAGAATATAGAAATGTAAAGCATATTGTGAAATTCATTCTTTAAAATAGCAATATCAAATGTAGGAGAAAAAATTTACTATGATATTACTGCATTTCAACTAATACCACATAGAAAAATTTTCCCTAATCTCCTAACGAAACAATTTTTGCCACTCAAGGCAGAGTAATTTTTCACTAGATTTCTAGAAAGCGGCAATAAATTGATTTGTCTGCTACAGAACTACGGTTGAACTTTTCCCTAAGAGATATATTATAAATTTTGAAACTAAGAAATGTAATTATCATACAAAGTGAATTGTAGTTCTTTTTTTAGTCCAAAGGGACTTTGTTACTGAAGAACTATTGTTTTTGTTTTACGTTGGAAACATTGAATATAGGTTTACTTTTTAAACTGTTGCCACCAAATATTGCAGCCCTGTATTATATTTAAAGAAATTAAATAATGAAGAATGTGCATAAACGTATCTATGTTTCTTGCATTGTGATAAAATGAAAGTGTCTAGAGCCATCGAATTTTGAATGACAATCCTGCTGCGAATATGGGCATCTCGAAGGCCAAATTGAAATTTGGAATTTGTTTTATTATCAATTTCATATTTTGTAAAACTTTAATGAATTTTTTATTAACAAACTGAAGGATTGCAAAGCGAGCAATGGCAACGTTGTACAGAAAAAACATTTTTATCTGCAGCGCCTGAGACTGTGTATAGGAAATTCTAAAGATATGCTCAGTTTAAAATTATTTTACGATATTGTTCTTTAACTGAATTTTATGGTTTAAGTGGGAAGAACATGATATTTAATAAATAGAGGTAACACACAAAGTGTTTAAAAAAAAAAAAACGCCCCTTTGGACGTAATTTAAAATCTGAAGCATTTCATATTTTCTTTTTTTTTCAGATGAAAAATTTGCATTTTCAAATTTTACATCATGTCGAAAACTATTTTAAAATTAAATATTAAAGATCCTTGGCATATAATTAAAGACCCTATCTCAAAGCACCAATTGTCATGTTCCGAAAGATCGAGTGTGATAACTATACAAAATTTTTCTACTTAAAATGCGAAAGCAAATCAGTTGAAGTTCCGAGGTAGATTCGTCAAGTGTCTTGCCACAAAAACTAATCTTATGTTTACCATTAAATTTAGAGATAAATTTCTGTTGTTTATTTCTATGTAATCAGAAATTTATTTTAAAACGTCTTTGTTTACACTAACTTCTAAAAAGAAAGAGATTTATGAGATTGTGCAGGTTGCAATAGCAATGGAACCCAAAACTGTTAATTAATTTTAAAAAAAAAAAAAAGTTGTATCTTAAGATGAGGGGCTTCAGAAGTTTAGTTGAGGTGAGTTCACTCTTCACAAATCTTCCACTGCCTAAGCAAACAGTTAAAAAAAGTTTTCAGCAATGTCAGCTATTTCTAGGTAATTCTGTTAGAATTAATTGAAATCAGTAAAAATACGTGTACCATATTTATCCCCTTTTTATTACTAATTTTACCTCCTGAATATCGAGAAAGGAAAATTATGCGAGTAATTTGATATGCAAAGGACACGGTTAGAATAAGGGCCTAACAAATGAGAAATAGTCATGGATAAACTATATAGGTAACTATCACAATATTGTTTCTTTAAAAGAAACGTATATTCTTACAAGATTATTTAATAATATTAACATTACAATATTTAACAAAATATCTCCATTTCTACTTCCCAGTAACTTGAATCTTATCCATTCTTATTATCATCTCTGCTATTCCTTCGGTCTCAAATCATCCATAAATAATTAAAGAAGGTGAATGTGCATCTGGCTTGGTGAAATCGTAGATTAAATGTCAGTATGCATGTGATTGGT
>KK121484.1:315795-369989 GCA_000611955.2 Stegodyphus mimosarum | reverse complement strand
AAAAAAAAAAAAAAAAAAAAAAAAAAAAAAGAAACAGTTTTTTACAAACGATTCAACATTGCTTACCTAATGCACTCGTAAGCATTCTCCCCTATCTGACAATGACTGGCTACAATATTTGCTGCTAATATTAAACATTTACTTTCACGAATTTCATTAAAGATATAATTCTCACTCAATTGATTCAGTTCTCACTTCATGGCAAGACGTACATAAGAATTCAAAATATTTTCATTAAAAATTAAAAGATATAGGAAAACGTAAAACACCAAATATAGTTCAATTTTTACAATTAAAATTACAGTTCCTGCGCAAAAAAATGCAATTCGGCCAGCAGGCAGGAAGGCAGATTTTTTGGTGCACAAAACTAAAAGTTTCCTTTTATCCTGGATACAAAACACACTGAAGGTGCAGAAAGAATTAGCAGAATTCACTATTCTGCTAAATTTCAAAAGCAAACAAATATGGCTGCTATGGTAAAAAATTAAGCTTAGCCACACTTAAACAACTTTTAAACTGTTGATAATTCTGCAAATATTGCATGCAGATTAACTAAAGGCATAAAAACTCAAGCAGAAGATACGAGCAACATAATTCAATCATTTTTAAAGCATAAAATGAACAATTTATCAACATATAATAATAAGCTCATTGAGCCGAGTAACAAAGTGGGTACATACATATATTTGTATACTTTCGGTGTGGCTGATTACAACCAACATGAGAGGTGCACAACTATATGTTATAGCAGTCCTATATACAAAATTTCAGTTTTCTGAGGCTACTCATTTTTGAGTTATGCGAGATAAATACGTATGCATGTACAGACACACAAAAAAGTCTCTTCCGAATCCATTTCAAATCAGTTTTACAGCTCGTTTGGGGGAAGACCTTTATTCTGTTCTTGCATACAGATGTCAAGCAAAAACATTGTTAAATTGCATTCGATAGCCATCAAAATGGATATTTTCATTGAAATATGGTACCCGGAATTTTTCACGATTGCAATACTTCTTCTACTTCATACGAGGAAGTAAAAAAAACGATGTTTAACCTGCACTTGAAGATTTCTTTCTTTTTAGGAACTGGTTGTTATTTAATAATGGAAAAGCACTCAGAAGCTGTTTGAATAATCATTAAGGTGCTTGTATGGATAATCTTTAAAATTAAAGCATATTTATGTTCATGCTAAATATGGGTTGGCTGATTGGTTAATATGTATAGATGGGGTAGGAATGTTTTTTGTCGGAAATTTTTTAAAGGAAGTTATTTATGTTACATATAAAAATAACTAAACATAACATAAATTCTGTATACACATCTTGTCAGTCTTGAATGGTCTTGTCCATAGGCAGGCCCTTTAAATTTGGCAGAGGAGGAGGCAGCTATGAAAAAGAATTTAGCCACCTTCTTATACTGTCTGCAATTGTTGCTAGGGCAGGACTGAAAGTATTTTGCAATTTTTTAGCCATTCCACCAACTGGAAATTTATAGTTGTCTAAATAAACATATTTGGATCAATTAACCATAAATTGCCAATTTTCACTCAAGAAAAGATATAATTCATCATTTTTTTTATCTTTTCTGCAGAAAATAAAATGGTTTTTTCAGAGAATTCTGTTGTGGAAAATCTTTAAACTGATTGCTTTAGCCTGATGCAGTTTAACTTTTTTAACACAGAGGATGGATTAAATGCTCAAATAATAGATTTTGAATAATATATTCATTATTATGTTATGAAAAATTTTAATTTAGAATGAAGTCTGAATTTCTACAGTTACAAAAAACTGATTGGGTAGCATTAAAACTGCAGCTCCCTTTTACAATTTAATAGCTTTTTTATTTCTTAATTACAAGATTTAAAATAACCATGAATTAAAATATGCACTACAAGCATTGACATACTGTTTAAAAAAACATTAGTTTTTATAAATCCAAGAGGGGGGAGAAGGAACCCTAAGCAAATAAAATCATATAGCTTATGCATTAAAATATATCACAAAACAAATTAAAATGTAAGGGATGCAAAAGCAATAAGCATTTTGAAATATATCACTGAAAGAAAATGTAAAACTATTTTTAAAAATTTTAAATAATAATTAGATTCTGTTTGTAAAAATGTTCTTCTGTAGCACTGTAAAATTCTAAATCTACAGTTTTTATTCAGTATAATAAAAATTCATTCAACATATCAAGTGAATTTTATATTATAATTTGGAAATCCTGTTTCTTTTATTAATGCATTTAATGTTAACATCAAAAGCTAAAAAATATCTTAATTCTCCACGCAGCCAACTTATGTATATAGTCAGCAATTTTTGTCTTAATACTTTTGAGTAAGTACATACATATGCATTTTGAAATGTGTTCAACTAATTAAGGCAATATATCTGAAAGAACAGTCCTACTTGAAAGCAGTGAGGACATTTTGCAATCATAATCAAGAAAATATACTTTTCTCCTGGCCTTTTTTGAAAATTTTGGATGTGGCAATCTGGAGAATTAATAAAGCTGGATGAATTTGAAAAAGACAAATCAGCCGACCAAATTACAACAATACACGATGACACAGAATGGAAATATGCATCTTTTAAACTATTTGGTACATTTTCTAGCATTTTACTGGCAGCCTAGAGCACTATGACTTATCTCTCTATGAATTAAATAAAAACTAAGTAAATAAATACATGATAAATTGATCAATAATAATTCATTTGATATTTACTCAGATACATTTCTAGTTGATATGAATTGAAGTTTAAGAATGAAAATAAAACAATATTAAAGAATTATTTAATTTTTCATGGTAGACATACACCTGAAGTGAGAAAGAACAGAACAACTCTGTTTTATTTAAAAACTTTAATAGCTGTTTAATAGAAAAACAATCATTTTCTTCTTTACTTTTATAGTTACACAAGACATATTTAATATTTTGCTACAAAAAGCCAAACATCTGTGTGTCTTGCAAAGATATACCTAAAATATTGAATATGTTTTTAAAAAGGTTGTTTAATTAAATGATCATATATGTTTGTATGCATAAGTGAGTCATATGCAATAAGCATCAGAACGACACAAAACAAATAACTGCTTCTAAAAATTATAATTTTAATAAACTATAATTCATTCATGCACTAAATCTCCAAGAGGTTGACCATAAGCCAGCATTAAACTTATATTTTTTTTTTATTTGTTTAACACAGAGGGTTGGTTCTGAACCTATTTTGCCCATGCACTCCTTTCAAAACAGTTAGAAAATCAATCCCTTCTTTCCAAAACTCAAAAAATATATATGTGATAAATTTGAGTGGGAAACTGGATAAATTAGAAGATTGCGGCATAGATCTAGAAGATAGCCATTAAATGATGAGATGCTTATCTGTGTCAGTTACTTGGAGAGAACCGCAATGCAAAAATTCACAAAAAGAATTAAGGGAGACAGCTTTCACGAAAAGTACACATTAATTTATTCCTGAACATTCTTGCAGTTCCCATTATTCTTGAGCGTGTGATGCACCCTACAGTTTTTGTGTATAGCAATTTACATCTTAGCATTGAACAGAGTGAAGCACATTTGTTAGAACCAAGCAAAGTGGGGAAAAAACATATGCACAGTTTGTTGCAGTAGTATTTATAATAAAAAGTTATTTAATCTGATTAGCTAAGATTTCATCCCATTGCAGATATGATTACATGGCCGGATTAATTTTGAAAGACATACTTTAGAAAAAGTTATTACTACTTTTAGAGTGGAGAGGGGAAGACCGAAAATTAAAAAGAGGAATAAGGGGTCTACTGCTAATTTAAAGTGTAATTTATAGTTACAGATTTTGTATTTATTTAGCTATTTATCCAGAATCGTAATTAAAATTGTTTTATTTTCCCGTGCAGTGCAGCACGTGACGAATTGTAAGAGAAAGCTGAGCTGGTAAAGTAAAAATACAACAGTGCATGCATTTAATATTTAATAAATAGATATATCGTAATTGTTTTTGATATCCAGTAAAATCCAGAAAATACCACAAAGATCTCGTGATGATTAAAAAGCTTATAACAGACGTATTAAAACATCTCAGTTCAGTTGCTGCTGATTTAAGAGAACAGTTGTTTACTTAATGCTGCTATTGATGTAGCAAATTCGCCGAGAGATCAAATTAGTTTCTCTATATTTTGAATTTGAGTTTTATTTAATACTGTAGTAGTTTAAAATATAACTGCTGTGAGATATTGCACGAATATCTCTGAAGAAATATTTCAGCATTTTGTTTTATTTCTTGTGAAAAGAATAAATTTTACTAACTTTTTAATGATTTGTGCATTCAATCCATTACAAAACCCATACGTGCGCAACACTTTTTGGTGTCAGGAGTTGGGTTTGAACGCCATTCACTAAAGTGGTGGAAGAACAATTGAGACAGCTCGTGTCTGCCTTTACTGCATTTCAAGAAAAGATGAAAGTTGGCCAAGCATCCTTTAAAGAAGAGATTAAAGCTGGTCAAGTTTCTGTTAAAGAAGAAATGAAAGCCATTCAAGAAAAGATGGAAGCTGTTAAAGAAGAGATTACGTGTATAATAGAAAACAATTTTAAGGTTACGGAAGACAGAACAGACGCTGTTGAAGACAAAGTTGGAGAAATTCAAGAAGGAGTTTTTTCTATGGAGCAAAGAATCGAAGGAAGAGTTTCAGCCATTCAACAGCGAATTGAAGAACAAATTGAAGACATATCAAACAAGAAATTGTTTCGTCCCTCTCTGAAGCTATTAATGTATGATGAAAAGACCTCTTAGCAAGTTTATAAGATGCAGTTTTGAATAGTGGCTAATGCGAACGGATGGGATTCCCAAGCTAAGGCCTGTCATCTCGCTACTTCTTTGAGAGCAGATGCAGCAGATATACTCCTGAAAACCAAAGGCTAGATTTCGAAGCTCTGTCTGGCACGTCAGAGAAGCCTACCGAAACACTCCGAAAGCTCACCATGGATCTTGAAACGCTATCTCACCTCGCCTTTACGGAGTACCTGAGAGAAATCGTCCCTACAGTACTTTATCGATGGCATCTGGGATTCTGAAATACAGAAAGCTCTGCGAATGACAGATGTCAAGGACTTGAAAAGCCCTCTAGTGTACGCCATGAAATTCGAGGCAGCCCAGCAAGTGACTCGTAGAAATCGCCCCTCAGTCAGAACTATGCGAGTCCACGAGCCAGTGGATTAGTTGATGGCTCGTTTAGATGATTTATCCAGACAAGTCAATGCCTTGAAACAGTATATTAGTGATAAGAAACTGACCATAAAGTGCTGGAACTGCAGTGCTATAGGGCACATGCGAAGGAACTGCTGAACACCTCAGAGCACGGAAAATAAGATGGATGATATATACAAACAATTAAATGCCATGAGATGGAAAAAGAGTGACAAGAAACCAAAGTGCTGGAACTGCGGAACTGAAGGCCACGTACAAAGCAACTGCAGAACAGCCTGAGGTACAGAAAATAAGACCATTTTCCAGCAACGATGCAGGAAGGAAATTAATGATCATATCATGGAGCAGAGTTTGAGCGATAGAGAAAACACCTGTTTCAAAGCACTCAAGATTTCCAGACTGAGTAGCAACAGTTATGGACTATCTATCAATGGGCATATTGATGGAGTTCCTTGCAACATGATAATCGTTGATACAGGAGCTAATGTTAAATCATTCGGAAAGATTTTGCTCAACAATTTAAAGATAAACTCATTTGGACGCCATCCCATGTTACCCTCCAGACTGTGTCCCACAAGAAAATTGACATAGAGGAGAAGTTAAATGCGAACATCACGCTTGGAAGTGCCGCCTACCATCACACGGCATATGTGACAGATATTATAGATCTTTGCATACTTGGATTGCACTTTTAAAGGAAATACAATTTTTCCTTGCATTTCAAAGCCGACAAACTGTTCTCAGCATCAGAGGAGATAACTATCCATCAGCAGAAGGGATCCTCACCTCGACACACCGACATATTGTCTGAAAGAGACGGCTCCAAAAGCTGTTGAAATCATACTAGGGTTGAAGGGAAAACCGAGACTATCGACAATTCTCCATCCCAGATGCTCATCGGTCGAGACCTTCGTCTGCCTTCTGAGCTTCTGTTTGGTCACCCAACAGATGCACCTTCATCGCCTGAGGAATACATTCAAGGTCTCGAGGCCCGGTTTGAAGTGATGCACAACTTTGCACGAGAGCGTTTTATCTTGACAACGGACAAACTGAAGACCCAATACAACACCAGAGCCACTGGACATCGTTTCGACAAAGGAGACAAGGTGTGGTTCTGGAATCCAACTCGACGAAAAGGATTCTGTCTGAAACGACAGTCACCATGGGATGGTCCATACACAGTTCTAAACAGGTTGAATGACATCATGGTTTGGATCCGTACGTCATCGAACACTAAGCCTAAAGTCATTCATTATGACAGGTTAGCTCTTTACTATAGCCATAGTACGTAGTGTAAATAATTGTAAATAGCAATGTAAGTAATATAAGACCATGGTCTTTTTTGTATTTAGTATTTGATAGCATTTGATTTAAGTTACTTATTGCAATTAGTGTTTATGTTGTCTGTTACTGTAATTTAATATTTGTTATTGCACTGATGCCTTAGTTTTAAGTGAGTTCCTCTCTAGGGATTGTACTGCCTGGGTCGTGCAGTCCTTGAGAAGGGGGCAGTGTTACGGACTTCATATTTATTTAGCTATTTATCTAGAATTGTAATTAAAATTGTTTTATTTTTCCGTGCAATGCAGCACATGACAAATTGTAAGAGAAAGCTGAGCCGGAAAAGTAAAAATACAAGAGTGCATGCATTTAATATTTAATAAATAGATGTATGGTTATTGTTTTTGATATCCAGAAAAATCGAGAAACTACCAGAATGATCTCGTGATGATTAAAAAGCTTATAAAAGCCGAATTAAAAGATCTAGGCTCAGTTGCTTTGATTTAAGTGAACTGTTGTTTACTTAATGTTGTTATTGATTATAGCGCTGTGAGATCAAATTAGTTTCTCTGTATTTTGAATTTCAGTTTTATTTTAGGCTGTATTAGTTTAAAATATAACTACTGTGAGATACTGTACGAATATCTCTGAAGAAATATTTTAGCATTTTGTTTTATCTTTTGTGGAAAGAATAAGTTTTATTAACTTTTTAATGATTCGTGCATTCAATCCATTACGAATCCGTACACACGCAACAATTTTTGGTGTCAGATGTGGGGTTGAAGGCCATTCACTAGAACTATGGAAGAACAACTGAGAAAGCTCGTCACTGCTTTTGCTGCATTTGAAGAAATGATGGAAGCTGGTCAAGAATCAGTTAAAGAAGAGATGAGAGCCATCCAAGAAAAGATTGAAGCAGGTCAGGAGGAAATGAAAAGAGAAATTACCTGCGTAATAGAAAATAAACTCGAGGCTATGGAAGGCGAAATAGACACTGTTGAAGACAAAGTTCGAAAAATTCAATCCATTATGAACCTGTAAGCACGCAACAATATGTAAACATAAATTAAAATTTAAAGTAGCAATATCCCCTTAAAGCTTCATTTTAATTTAGGTATTTCCCCTCTTTATTCTAAGAATAGTAATAACTGTGTTTGGAGCCGCATCATTTCTAGATCAATCCATACATAAGACTTACATAATGTTGATGATGTAGGTAATTTGGAACTTAACTCAAAATTTCGAGAACCAAAAATTTCTCTTAATAAGCTGCCTTACTGGATAACTGTGCACTTTTGCTGTGATCAGAAGGCAGTCTTTTTTTTCTCATTTATAAAATTACTGTGCTTATCAAAAGAAAGGAAAATTTTGCAAGAAAGTAAAATCTGTTTTTTTATTTAGAAATAACCTAATATGTACCTATATATATAAAATCTGCATATTTCACACATTTTCTGAGCTATGCACATCATAAAAATTTAATACTTTTTTTTTTTTTTTAAATCCTTGACATATATACATATACACAACAAGACTATGTGCAAAAATTCTTCTGGAAAACAAGATATTATAACAATAAAATTTAACATACTTATAATTATTAGTTATAATCATTAAATTTTTTTCATTAGGATTTTAGATAATAATTAGTCAAGGTTCACAAAACTACAGTTTATTTATTTCCTAAATTGAAAATTCCATATATTTTAGTCTGAAAGGTCAAAAATGACACCTCTTCTGCCTGCAGTACGTTTAGAAGCAGTTTTACGACGCTTAGATTCTTGTTCATCAGAATCATCATCAGATATGTTCATACAATCATTAGTTCCATTATGAAAATAACTACTTAAGTCAGTTTGTCGACTGGCATTTCTACTTGAAGCTGTAGTTCTTCTTCGCTTTCCACCATTTTCTTGCACATCTGCTTTTGGTGCAGCCGTACGAGTGTTTCTTTTGGTTGAAGTATTTGCTCTTGTAGAAGTGCTAGCTCCCCTGCCACCTCGACTCCCACGCCCTCTACCCCGACCTCTAGTCTTAGGAACTGGAATTTCAACAGTTTCATCATTCATAAGGTCATCATCAATATCACTTGAATTATGCTGAGTCCTACTACCTGTTGATTTTATTACAGACTGAAATTCTGATGACTCTTTTTCAGAGTTCTTCCGCCTCTCTTCTCTAAATTTCAGAAGTTCTTCATCTATCACAGAACTGTCTTCAACATTTTGTTTTAAGTAAGTTTCAGTTTTTTTAGCCTGGTGTTCCACAAGAGAAACTATTGCTTCCTTAACTTCCTTCTCTACATATTCTTGCACAGCAAAACTCACACCAACTTCTGAAAGAACTAAAAGTCGCTTATTTTCATCTGTCTGTTCAAAATACTTTTTCACTAAATCTTCAACTCTTTTCTTATCAAATCCTTCTTGTTTCAAAATTGTTTTCAGCATATCAGAGTCTATTTCTGCAGCTTTTGCTCGTTCAGCTTTTTTTCTGCTAAACAGTATGATGTCTTTACTATTGGCTACTTTCGAAACATAACTATGACCAAAACGCTGCACGCTAAAGGTATCAAAATTAGACGGATAAAATACACGTAAACGTATCAGTGGTTGAGTTGGCTGTTTAGAATTTCCTGCAATAAAATAAACGAAATGAGACATTTTATACAACACAAATATTATGAAAATGCATTTGACAAAGAATTTGAATCTGCATTTAATTTATATATCATTTTCAAGAGTATAAATTTTAATGAGCAACAAAATGAAGTTATTGTGTTTAGTTGATTCCTGACAAATAACAGAATAAATAGAGGAATAAACACAATAATATTAAAAATTACTTAATTCCATAAAGTAATAATTTTAAGTACACAATTTTTAACCAATTCTTTATGTAAAATAAAAATCAACTCAGAATTAATTTTGATACCTAAGTAAAACTAATTATTCACACTCATGGCCTAGAAAATACTGGCAAAAAATACAATGACCTGAAAGATGAAGTATATACACTACTTGGCATTGAAAATGCAACACCAAGAAAGAGTGGCTAGAAAGTGATGAAACTCGGCAAACAGAGAGCAACGATTCGAAATGATATGCCTAATACAAAGCTAAAACAGTATTGGTTCAGAATGTTGTAGGACCACCTTGGACATTGATACACGAAGCAACAAGTCTAGGTGCAGAGTCAATGGGACTGCGGATGGTGTTCTGAGGAATAACTCTACATTCCCCGTCAACCATTTGCCACAGTTCCTCTTGTGAATGTGGCAATGGCAGGGTCTGAAAATAATATCGAATCACATTCCAAATGTGTTCAATTGGTGAGAGATTAGGCAAGAACTGTGGCCAGGGAAGCATCTGTACACCTTGCATAGCACCATGGCTGATGCAAGCAGTGTGTCATTGGGCATTATCCTGCTGATAAAGGGCACTGGCCATTCCCTGAAAGTAGGGGAGTGTCACAGGCTACAGCACATCATCCACGTATCGTTGGACCATCATAGTGCCCCAAATACGAACTTCAGGTTACCTGGAACAGAATGCAATTGCACCCCATATCATGATGTTGCATTGTTGCGCAGTGGAGCCTTCCACAATTGCTCCCAGATTGGGCCTGTCTTCACATTGACCCCACACTCACATGCGACGGCTATCAATGGAGAAACAGAAGCGTCACTCATCTGAGAACACGACACTGCGCCATTCCATTGTCCACATTGCTTGAGCCCGGCACCATTGCAGACGTTAGCGTCTATGTTGAGGGATCAATGGCAGTCTTCTTCACGGATGCTACGAATGCAGGCCACTAGCCACCAATCGATGGGAAATAGTTCTGGTCGACATGGGAACATCCAGGGTGTCTTGAACATGCTGCAGAATGGAAGTGGCTTGCAGGCACATGACCACTTGTCAGCGGATGCGTAGATCCACGTGTGCTGACATCACTGTGACTGCACTGGCACCCCTCAAACTTGCCACATTTCCTTGTTCTAACCATCATTGGCACAACTGGTGAACTGTAGATGCATCCAGGTGTGTCAGCTGTGATTTGCTGTATGGACCAACCTGCCCTCCTCAGTCTGATCACCATACCCCTCGTAACATCGTATGTCTGCTGGAAATGTCTCTGTTGATGACAGCCTGGTATTCTCCGAGTCCTCTGAGACAAGAACAAATTTTCTACAATGATTTCCCTAGTAGAAATAATGGCATGAAAACTGAACATGCTGCAAGTTCTTTTCCTTATATCTTCTTCAATGTGAGCTGGAGAGCTGCACATTTCACATTAATCGCATAACTCAGTGACGTGCATCTACCCTGAAATTTGCATAATTTTCAGGCCATTCCTTCTTGGTGTTGCATTTTCAATGTCGGATAGTGTAGCTTAATATTTAAATTATTAATAACAGTCATGGTGTTTACAAGTCAAGTGGACTGTTATGTCTGCCATACTGGCCATAGCTTTCTTTCCCTTTTTTGAACAACACAGTTGTAATAATTGCAAAGACTTAATGACTTATCTCTAATGCAGAGCTTTAGAGCTACTGGGATTATTTTCTCTTCTTCATTATCGTTGAATCATTTGAGAATTTTAAGATAAGGCTAATACCTATTTTTTAAAGTTTCTGATAAAAAAATAGAACACTTTTAGTAACCTGTATGTTCCTCTTCTGCTTTCTGGAGAAACTGGTCTACTAGTTCTCTACAATAATCCATCACTTTTTCACAGCTATCAGGTTCATTTAAATTCAGGCTGATATCTTCTAAATCAACATCTTTGATATAGAATTGACGGACTGTTTGTAGTGGAATTTTGTTAATTTGAAATTCTTTGCCCCGAACCTATCAGAAAAAAATTCTTATTAAATAATACTTGAAATATAAAATAACAAAATTCAGGAATTTAATATGATTAAATGGCTTAATAAGTAGTAGTACCAATTAATTGCAAATAACTACAATGATACATTAAATAAACCATTACAGCAGAAAATTCACATAGTGTGAGACCAGAAGATGTGCAAGAAGTCTGGAGATTTCAGACTATAAAATAAAAATCTTTAAATTTTAATTTTAAAAAAAAAGAAATAATGATTAAAAATTAACTGAAAAAAGTACACAGAAAAATTTTTCTAAAGCTTTTTATGTAGAAAAGAATATTAAATATACAGCAAGTTTCTCCCTCTTTAAAAATTAACTGGCACGTGCAGTTCAGATGAAGTTAAAAATGAAATAAAATATTTTACATTGATAAGATGGAATCACATTTAAACATAAATAAAAATGTAGAGATGTTTTGCATATGGCCCATCTGCTTCATAAACCTAAAGAATTTTATCTAATTTTTCACATCAATTCTCTTTTTGTACAATATTACTTTCATGTTGTTTTAAAGTCGTATGATGCAATACGTATTTTAATTTTTTGCCGAACTTATTCATAAGCTGTAAAAGCTACAATAAGAAAAAAAGAAGCCTACTTTAATGGAATTTTGGAAGAGCTACAACATCAGAAACATTGCCAAAAATATATGAAAAATATGGCATGAATTAAAGGAAACAAAACAAGAGCAGAACAGAAACATATCACAGCAAGTTGTACAAATGTTTTTAATTATCTGAAACTCATTTTGCTAAAGTGACTGACAATATAGTAGAATTTGGAGAGTGACTTGGTTACAATGAGTTAGATTCCAACAATGTCAGCAAGTGAATCAGATCAAATAATAAGAAGATAATGAAATCATTTTATGAGAGTGTATTCCAATATTAAACATAGCCTTATAGTAATAAAGTGTGCAATTTACCACTCCAATGAATGTTTGAAGAGAAAAAGTCAAAGATGACACACATGCACATATTAATAATGCAATTTTTAGAAAATAAAAAATAAATTATGAAAAACGTGTATTTTTTAAAAATTATTTGCAACAAAGACATTTGAATTTATAAACACTCTGCCCCATTGTAACAATAGCAGTTGATGAATTTAATTTGTCCCATAATAAAAGTAGCAAAAAAAAATAAATATTTAATGTTTATTATTAACAAAAATAGCTTAAATTAAGCAATTAATTAAAAACACAGGATGTCCACAATTTGATCACAGGATAATAAAATTAAATTGGAACATAATTTTAGGAAGTAACAGGAAATAACTTATATCGATATAATCTTCAGATCAAGAAATTTCATTTGCTCTAATTCTTGGGAATGGCAAAAAAGAGCTTGTTTATTTTCAGACAGAATCATGTTATGTACTGTAAAAGCAATCTATGTTCCACGATTATGTGAAATGAAATCTCTGAAAGCAATTCAGAGGTGATTCCAACATGGATTTAATAAACCTTCACCAAAAAAAAATAAATTAAAAGATGGTAAAAACAGTTTCGGGAGACAGGACATGCTTTGCACAAAATAAGTGCACGTAGGCCAAGTGTCAGTAATAAAATGTTTCCGCTGTTTGAGATGTGTTTGCGTGCAGTCTCAGTAAATACATTTGTCATGCCAACCTGCAAACAGGAATTTCCAGATCAATTGTTCATAAAATCGCTCATGAACAGTTGAAAGTAATTGCACATTTTTCAATAAATCAAACTGAATTTCATAAGGAATAGAAAATTCCTTATGAAAGTCATTCATAAGGAATTTTCTATAGACATTCTTGACCATATCAGCAATGATGATCAATTTCTTCAGAAAATCATATTCAGTCACAAAGCAACATTTCATGTTTTAGAAAAGGTTGACTTAACTGCAGTATTTAGATGTCAGAAAAACTCGCATTTTGTAAAGAGAATTTAGCAAGGTAGCCCTGAAGTTAATGTTTGATGCACATCAAGTCATAAAAAGTGATTGATCCCTTCTTTTCTCAAAGTCATAACCTAATTTAGATGTTTACTTTGATATGTTGAGATTGTTTTTGTTACCGGAATTAAAAGAAATGCAGCCAAGCGTTTTTTCCCAAGAGGATAATGGCCCACTGTCATCAGGCTACACATGTACGTGTCCCTTGATAAAATATTCCAAGATTGTTGGATTATTAGAGGACAATTTGATGGCCACTTCATTCTTCAGACATTACACAATTTGACTTCTTTTTCTGCTGTTACTTGAACAACCAAGTTTATGCTGCAGAGATCCACAGTAATGAAGAACTAAAAAAATCAAATCACAGAAACAGTTACTGTTCCACAAATGCTTAATTCAAAAACAGACTTTATATTTTCCGAGTAACAAATGGTGCTCATGTAGTTACTATAAAATTCTTTGAAGTGTTTAAATTAAGTCAGTCTTAGTTCCCTATATATTATTCTATATTACTTAAAACATACCTTCATCCCATAAATAAATTATGAATACACTATAGTACTCCTAGTTTTGAGTAGTTTCTGGATTTTTCAATATTTTTGTTACTACATTTCAATCTTGTAGGCAGGATGCCTCTGAAACTTTGTTTTCTGTATATGCAAGAGCTTAAAAATTACTGGAGTCATCATTTTTCATTGTTTCTAGCATAAACTGTTGAAGTGACACAAACGTATTATACAATATTTTGGGAGAAATCAAACGCTATGTTTACTGCTTCTATGGTGCATCTTCTAAGAAGAATATGTCTAGGCTTTTCAAGTTTTTCTTCATAATTTTTGCATTTCCATTCACAGTTTTGTTTCTTCAAAGCATCAACATTAGCATTCATCTTAACAATCATTTTCGGAACCATATTTCCAAATTCTTGATATGGCCATTCTATTGCATTAAATTATTTTAGGGTTAACATAATTGCATCTTTCAGCAACTTTTAATTTTTCTTTTGATGCTCCAAGAACTGGATGACTGTAACTCAATCTTTGCCTGACAAATCTCTTTTTTTCCATCTTACATTTATAATGGGTTGATATTCAACTGAAATAAAACAACTGACTTTGATCAGCAGATGAAATTAGAAAAATAGCTATAATTCTTAATATAGTACAAAGTCCAAGCTCCAGACTCATTGGGACTTCCGCGATTCCGGATATTAGATCATCAGTTTAAAACTTGTAAGATGACATGTAGAAATTATAAAATTGAAAATATGAAATCATGATTTATGAAATAATGATGCATTATGATCTAAAGGGTAACACACATACAAAAAAGCTTAATACTTATTTGTTTACTTTAATAAACATTTCTTTCAATGCAAGTCGCTTTTTAAGTTGCTTTTTTTATGCTAATATTTTCTCTTTAATTCTGTTGACAGACATAATTTCTTACTCCGTTACAAAGTTTCATTGTTCAAGTCCTGTAATTGCTGTGTAGAGAATTCTGACTAATTTGTCTATCGAAATTTTATCACTTTCAGTAACCTCTGTATCACATTCTTCAGTATCGGCAGCAGTATTTTCTAGATCTAGAACCATACTACAGATTTTGCCATTCGTTAATTGATTGATAATTGGAGCATTGCCATTGGAATTAAAAACTTCTGTTATATCATCTTCATTTACTACCGCTTCTCCACATTTCTTTAAAAGAAATCCATTAATTGGAAAATTTAACCTTTGGTTTGCAATAGCCGGAAACCTTCCCATTTGCATTTATAATATTCATCATATTCACCGTGAAATACGCTAGCTGGCCATAAATTATGCTAAGCATTT
Organism: Stegodyphus mimosarum; assembly: GCA_000611955.2. Taxonomy (NCBI): domain Eukaryota; kingdom Metazoa; phylum Arthropoda; class Arachnida; order Araneae; family Eresidae; genus Stegodyphus; species Stegodyphus mimosarum. The sequence goes on along the minus strand of KK121484.1, from coordinate 354,852 downwards.
TTTATAGTATATGGAGCACCATCCTCTTGCAATGCTCCACAAAGCAGATTTTACACTAAAATATTAAAAAAAATTCTTGAATAGTCTTGCAATTATTCAAAAAATTTAATATGGATTTCAAAAATTCTACTTTATATTTGCATTTCAGGGAACACACTATTCCAATATCCATTGGCTGAATGATGAACGTACAATTTCGAGGAAAGAATAATATCGATCATCATCTTTCACTGAAACTTTAACTGAAATATGAAGCGAACAGTTGTCTACAATCAGGGCAATTTTTGCATCATCAGGTAAACCAACTGAATTCCGCCGAGCTTCGGCTAAAAAATGATTTTCAAATCAATCATTCATTAACCCTTGTGTCATACATGCTCTGGAGAATATTGTTATGAATTTCACATTTATTTGGCTATTTATTTAGAATTGTAATTAAAATTCCTTTTTATTTTCCCGTGCAACACAGACGATTTCTGAAGAGAAAGCTACGTCAAACAAAAATAAATAAATAAAATAAGCAGTAAATTGAAAAGTGAAACGAAGCAAAATGCCAAAACAAAACTAACAGTCCTTTGGGATTCAAATCCCTTTGGACTAAAAAGAAATTATGTTTTAGTTCTGGTTTCATCAACAGATGGTGCAGTAGATTGTCTCCTGTCCAGGCTTTCTTATCTTATCTTATGTAATCATCATATCTTATCTCGTTCATTTGCACGTTTGCAGCTGAGGATGATGGTTCGGTAAAACCATGAAAACTAGTCCTGTGAAAATTTGAAAATATAACGGTGATTTTTTTTGTTTGACTTCTAAATTAATTAATTACTAAATTAATATAAATGCGTGTCTAAAAAGGTCGCTGCCAAACTTAACATGGCTGGTAAGTCATACCATGACAGACGAGATTAACACAGGAACTTGTGTCCGAAAATGCAAACGGCGAAAGCTAGATAGCAATGCTGGCAGGCTTATGGGAGAGTGGAAAGGCGAGGAAGTTCCAGGAGAAGGATGAATCGGTTTACTAACCCAATTCTTTATGAACATTTTGTGGAAAGTGTTGTAGAATCTCTTGGTTGTCGTTCCAGCAGTTATACGCTGAAACTAGAGCATCGGAGATCCTGTACATTTTAGCAACACTGTATGGGAATCCTCGGTAGCACATATCCTAATCGATGGATTGGCAGAGGTGGACCAGTCGCATGGCCACTTTGATCTCCCGACCCGGATCCTCTGATTTTCTACCTGTGGGGATGCATAAAGTCCATGATGTACGACACGACCATAACATCGGACATGGATCTCGTTCTGCAGGATCTTGGAAGCGGTGGCACGTGTCCGTGACAGGCCTGCCCATTTTGAATAGGTCAATGAATCCATGCGTCGATCGATTTTGTGAAGCCTGCATTCCGGTGAATGGAAGGAAATGTGAATATCTTCTACGGTTTATCTATGCTCTTTAATAAAAGTCATATTAAAACCTCCTCTCGGCCGATTGTAAAAAAGCAAAATAAGAGGTTCACATCTACATGTTATAGCAGTCCTATATACAAAATTTCAACATTCCGAGGCTACTCATTTTTGCATTTATGCGAGATACATACATACATACGTACGTACACACAGACGCCACAAAAAATATTTTCAGAATCCATTTTCTATCAGTTTTATAATTTTTTGGGGAAAAAGTGCCCTTTATTCTGTCCTTACGTTCAGATAGCACGCAAAAACATTGTTAAATTGCATTCGATAGCGGTCAAAATGGATATTTTCGTTGAAATACGATACCAGAAATTTTTCGCGATTACAATACATTTGTTTTTACTCCGTACAAGGAAATAAAAATTAGGAGTAATATTTTTAAAATTTATTAATCCAACGGAGCAATTTTCCCAGAAGGACTATTAATTTCGTTTTGGCACTTTGCGTTGATTCAGTACAAGCGTTGCTTCATTTTTCAAATTGTTGCAAGCAAGTAGTATCACCCTGTATTACATTTCAAGAAATTAAATAATGAAAATTAATAAGGTACTTCTTTGTTACAGCGGCCCCCAAGATTTAATTGTCAATCAATTCGATATCTCACCAAACTCTGCTGTGTGTTCTTATACCTCGCAATGTAATCGCATATTAGCACTGGCTGCACATGCTTATACCTTGCCATGTAATCGTATATTAGCCCCATGCTGCGTTTTTGCTTTTGGCGCATGTTCTTATATTATTAATTTTTGATCAGGTTTTCAGATTTGCATTGTTTATTTAAAAATATATTTATTGCTTTTTTTTTTAATAAATATGATGTTAACAATCTTTAATTTACCAAGGAATTAAGTGGATGCATATCAATTTTTCAAGAATGAGGTCTTTTACCTTGCAAGTCAGTGTGCAGAAATGGCCACAAAGGGAACTTTATGTTAACGATGAAACCATTTAGAGGTGCCATGTTAAAAATTCCAAAATGAAGAAGGGGCTCCATGTTGAAAGTTGGTTTAGTGGCACCAGAATATTGTTCTGGTGAACTAAACCAACTTTCAAATAACCAACTTTTCAACTTTCAAACAAACTAAACCAACAATATGCTATTAGATTTACATATTCTTGAGCAGAGGAGTTGACATCCATGAAATAATGTAACAAACAGCTTAATATTTGTGAAAGTGATACAGTTGACTGCAACAATTACATGGGATAAAATAATAAGGATTCTTTAAAATACGTTTAAGAAATGACACGTGAATATTATTGTTGGTATTATATACTGTATTGTTTCATTTTACATTCACGGTTCATGAGCTTCACGAAATTATAACCGAGATCTTGGCATAAATCTAAAATCGCTAAATATGATTAGGAGTCACTATGATGAAGTACCAAAAATGTATTTGGCAACCTAGTTATGGTTGCAACCACATTGTGCACATGGTTTCTGCATATTGTGATTAGTGCATGGAGATTTTTCCTCTTGTAATGGATCATAATGCAATTGTGGAGTTTGCTTGCTAATGAAAAAGAAAGGTTTTGCATTTTTTAGAAACATGGCACTTTGTCTAGTAGTAGAGAGTGTAGGAATGCATATTCATGAAGTCATTTTGTGCAATTCTCTAATTTTTTTTAAAGTTAAAACAGGTTAATGTGTACATGGACAACAGTGCTAAGTTGCTCTGTAATGCAAAGAATTCTGCAATTCAAAACAATTTTCTTTCTTTCTTTCTTTCTTTCTTTTTTTTTTTTTTTAAGTTAAAACAGATCGCTGTGCACATGAGCAGAAGACTGAAAAGAAAGGAAGTTGAGTATTCTGCATGTTTGTTGCATTCTTAATTTAGTTAATTTGTTCCTGTTTTATGCAATTTTCAGTGTTTTATTAGGGATGTTTCGCGTATTTTTAATGTTGATAATTTGTTGCCCTCTCAGTGCACCATTATTTATTAAAAAGGTTACTGTTTTTCACATGTTAGGTTGGTGAAATATTAGTTGCCAATGATTAGTAGAAAACAGTAGGTTGATCACAGTAACAATGATTTAATGCCAGGATATAACAAAATTTCAAGTATTAAGTTACAAAAACTGTTCAAAATATTAAGATATTTATAAGCCATTACTATATGAAAGTTACAATTTTACAGAATAAAACTATATGACACACAGCTTTAAGTTTTTAAGCTAAATATTCATGATAAACCTCTTAGTTTAAGGATGAACTACAGGGAAATCCAGAAAATCATACATTTAAAATAAGCTGTCTGAAATAGCACAGTCGAAGAATAAAAGAAATTTTGGTATTCTTTCATAAACTGGACAGCAGCCAAAATGTGTACAAATATACTAGTGATACCAAGATAGCAACTACACATCATAAATTGTATCAAACAGAGTGACTAATAATTTTTCCATACAGAAATGCTTTAGTGCAAGATTCTGATTCACTGCCATTTTTGACAAAGGAACAAAGATGAATTTTACAAATCGGCAATTATCAGAAGATGAAAGTCAATAAAATAAATCTTTCAAGTAAAAGGAATTATCCACAATGGAAAAACTTTGTTCAAATAACCACAAGATGAAGTTATATTCTCATGTTAATTCAGCACCAAAATAGTGCTTCGGCTAACAATTATGCTATGAGAAGAAAGGACTGTGACCCTTGAAATGAGCAGTTGAAATTATGTACTTAATAATAGTCCGATAATAAAACTCCATAGTATTTTTCTCAAATATTTATACATGGTTATTTTCCCAGCAATGCTGCTTCTTGGATGTATCTTTAGAGTTACAATCATCATTTCAGCTTGGATCTCACACAAGCATTTATATTTGGCGACGACTGCCACCCCATTAAGAGAAAAGTATAAAATTTGCTTTGACATTATTCCATCACATGCAGACTTATTTAATAAATACTTTATTACAAAAGCTATGTAGTTTTTATGCAGCTGTTTTTTATGTGCACGTGATGCTCGTAATAAATATTTTTAGGCTTTTCTGATTATCCGCATCCCCACGGAAAAGTCGTGAAAAAGAATTTGCGAGGCAAAGCAATATCGCCAAAATAGTTATGTGGCACACAAATGTCGGCAAAAATTATTTATGTGACGAGACAGGTATGTGCATAGCACATATCCATTTTGGCAGTGCACAATGTTGAAATTATATAATGTCAAGTCTGTGCAAATAGCTGATCGTTTTCAACTGAAAACAGATCACTATGCACATGAGAGAATAACAGTGTAAAAAAGGAGATTTCTCAGAAGAAGTAAGTGCTTTGTTACCAGTGTTTCTTGTTTATTCAATTTCATTAATTGATTACTCTTGTATGGAATTTTTTGTGTGCTGCCATTTTTAAAATGGCTGTATTCTTTTGTGCATTAGCTTGGTGAAAAATTAGTCAGCAACGAGTTTGCAACCTTTCGTTGGGGATGCAGATAATAAGAAAATACCATATTTCCTACAAATTGAATAAAAATAATTAATATTTTATGGTAACATTTTTACATTTTGCACAATGAAAATAATAAATTTGATTTCAAGTGTTAAAAATGACACAGTATGTCACATCACATGCATTAATTATGAAAAGCAAGTAAAACACGTAACAGATATTCACTAAAATAAAGCATATGAATTTCAAAATCTATATTACCTGTAAAATGCCAACATGCTTTGATACAGCTTCACCATGGCACAAAGAAGTAGCCACTGAACTGCCAGGTTGTGTTACATAAAATGCCTGCTCGCCATTCCATTCTTGATCAATACGGCATTCATGTTCATGTCCCCATACTATGAGGTCAAGAAAATTATCAAGAAATTGTTCTGGAATGTAATTCTTTGCTCCATGCTTTGCTCGGTTTTGATGCAAAACCATTACATTGAACCATTCATCACAGTTCTCTCTAGGTCTTAACATAGATACCTTTCCATCAAGGAACATTCTATGCAAACGTTCATCTCTGATGGATCCTAGACCATATAAACATAGTTTAGTTTTACCCTTCTGGAACATTAAGGGACAGATATTAATATTTTCTAGATCTGTAGATTTTCCAAAATAGTTTACTAAACCACAGGCACTCAGTAAATCCAAAGAGCAAAAACACCCAGAACCTGCTGGGTCATCATGATTTCCGTGTATAGAGAATATTGGTATAGCTACGTTAAGATTCGGATCTTCATAATTGACTACAGGAAATGCACTGTGCTTGAAGTTCTCTGACTGGTCACTGAGGAATTCAAATTGTATTGGCTTATCACCCATGCAGTACTTCCTAAGTAGTGTTAGACAGCTATGTAATACTTTACGTGAGGGCTTATTTTCATGGAACAAGTCACCACCAAATAGTATAAAATCAACATTTTTTTCAACAGCAATATTCAGAATCTCCTCGAAAGTTACTAAAGAATCAGAACCTATAAAAAAGCAAAACAATTATCACATAAAAAAAATACAATTATCAAAAAAAAAAAAAAAAAAAAGGATAGCTCCTAAAAATATTTCATTACAAGACAGATTTGTTTCCTATATAAGTGTACACCTCGCACAAAAATAAATAAATAAAAAATAAAATAAATTTAAAAAAAAAGGGCAGTTCTACATCTCTTGTCTAATGGACCAATTGTTGAAATTTAACTTGTGTTTTTCATGTCTTGAAAGCGCGACTTCGGACATGCATTAGATTTATGTACAGTGTTGTTCTAACATAGGTATTTTAACACAAAATCAGACTTTTTCTGAAAATAACATACCAATTTTTTCCATGTTTTGATTCTATGACTCAAATTATGCTTAGATATTAAATTTGTAATTTTTGGTGAGAAATTTATGGAGAAATTAAAAAATTTATCGTGGCACATTTTTTTCACTTTGCGCCAGGAATAATTCACTTGGCGAACTTCTTAATTTATAGCAACCTATTTTCCTTTCCTTTTTTCATTGTACACAAGCGGAAAAAAGGCCATTATTCATACTTTCAAATAATTGTAACAAAGTGCCTAAGCTACATTTGCGTAATTATTACGTATAACAAATACGCGAAATTTCAAAATGTGCCATTATATAAATTCACATACACCTTTGGAAATTTTGAATTAAATAATTTTTTGCAGGTATGCTTAGAAATACATCTACTTTAAGATGATGGTAAAAATTTATAAAAATTATTTTAAAATAAATCATATAAAATGGACAAATTTTATTTGGAATAAACCTAAATTTCGAAATATGAAAGGAAGAATCAAATAAGTTTAATAAAAAGAGATACTAATAAGTAGATACCAAATTCAACTAACTTGGAGGAGCTAAAGGTTTGAGAGCTAATTTCTTAAAAACTACTCTTTACAAAACTTGGCACTTTGGCATCATTTATGTCGTAGAATCGAAATATGGATAAAAATTGGTATGTTATTTCAATAAAAAGTCTGACTTTTGTGTCAAAATACCTATGTTAGAACAATGGTATACATAAGTCTAATATATATCCTAAGTCACGCTTTCGAGACATGGAAAATGAAAGTTCAATTTTCACAATCGGTCCAGTAGAACGGGAAATACAGAACTGTCCCTTTTTTTTTGGTGCAAGATTTGCCTTTTTTTTAGAGAGCATCTTTTTAAATCTGGCACAAGGCTGAGTGATGTATGCATTGAAAGTAGTATTGGGTCACTTGGAAAGTTCTGTGATTTTCAAATCAAAGCATGTTTTCTTCTAATTATTTTGTTACTGGACCTTGATCAAAGTAGACGTTTAAATATGGTCTTTTGTGTTCATGTTTTCTAATTCTAGCATGTGTATTGGCATAATTTTTGTTTCATTGCAATGTTAAGAATCAGAAACTCTAAAGTTCATTTTCACCATATTAAGCTCTTTCATTTTAAAAAAAAGAAAAATAAGTAGTCAAACTGCTCGTAAAGTTTGTGCTATATTTGAACAAACTGCTGTTTTTGATGACACAGTTTGAAGATAATTTTAGAAGTTTCAAAATTTCAACCTGGAAGATGTCCACTCTAAATTATCATGCTCTGCACACAAATACCTATTAAAAGAAATTACTCAAACTGCTGAACATTCACACTATACACTTCCAGACAGACTAAATATTCCAAAATGTATAGTACTTTAGCAGAGCAGAATGTGCAGGCTCGATTTTCAGCATGGAATCATTTGTTGAAAAGAAATGAAGTTCTTTTTTTGAAATGGCTCATTATTGGGAAATAAGAAGTGGATTCTATACAGTAATGAAAGAAGAAAAAGATTATGTGGTAAGCCAAAAGAATCCCCTTTAATAACATCCAGTGGAATGCTGCATCACATAATAATAATAATAATAATAATAATAATGCTTTATGCATGGTGGGATTATAAAGTAATTGTGTACCAGGAGTTGCTGTAACCAAATCAGGTAACAAATATGGAAAATACTCTTCCTTAATGACAGTTTGAAAAGCAGAAATCGAAGCAAAATATCTAGAACTAACTCACTGTCAAGGTGTTATCATCCATCATAATAATGCTTAGCGTCAGATTTCGATGAATATCAGATAAAGTACAGCTGGAATGTTTTGTGTCATCTCCCCATATTTACTAAATTTTGTTCTCTTAGACTTTTGTCACTTCAAATCATTTCAACATTTTCAGAACTGGTGAAATTCACTTCTTTTGAGACTGTCAAACAGCACCTTGATAACTTCTTTAAGAATAAATTATTATTTTTTTTTTAGAAAATAATTTCTCCAGTTATTTAGAGATAACAAAAATGTGATAGAGCAAATCAGTGCTTATGTGATTCAAAGAAATTTTGATAATCACATACTATGCAATCTATTACTTTTAGTTAGTTATTTCACTTAGATGGCAACACTCCATTTTTATTGCTCGTTCAAACTTAAAAATAGTGTTTTAGAATTAATCTAAGAAATAACTAAGTAAAAATGATAGATCATGTATTACATGATTGCTGAAATTTTCTGAGGTTTTTATACTGCTCCATTTGTATTTATCATCATTATCACAAAAAAAAAAAAGAAGCAGAATTTTCTAGAAGACTTAATACATTTATGAGTTATCACCTGCTTACATGAAAAGAGAATTTTATGCTTAAGAACAAACACTTGACACAGAATTCACCTGTCATAAATAGCATTACTTCATTCACATTCATAGCAATGCTGCCATAGTGGTCAGCATAGCTAGCTGTCATATTGCTGAGCTCGGGCTTAGATCACAAAGAAGGCTTTGATGTTGTAAGTGTGTAGGACCTACTTGCTATGTGGACAGAAAACGTATGCAACGAGCCATTAAATCTCCTTGAGTGGTTTGGTGTTAGGGGAGAAGGGAAGACTCTTGGATATATATCCTCGGTGATTATCCTTCAAAATTGGGACACAATTGGGCAAAGTCATACTGTCACCGATAAGGTACTGGCAGCCCATGTCAATAATAGATTAATCCTGTTCTCTACACTACCAGAAAATTCATGGATTTGTTCCACTGTTACTATCAGACAAGTGAGATAACCTATACATTTTTAGACATCATGACATATTTTGAATGAACTGCCTAAAAAAGCACTATTGCGAATACTTTTAAAAAATTATAGTTATATTCATTTTCTGTATTTAAAAAAAATGTGTTCTATATTAATTACATTTAAAAGGAGGGGATTAATTTGGCATATATTTTGAGGATAATTAGATATATGTCTTCCTTCTTCAAGAGTAAACAATTTTCTTTTCTTTTTTTCTGTTGAAGACCTATGCTTGATTGTTCTTGAAACTCTAAGAGTTTTACTCTCAACCTCAGCCAAGTTAAGACTGCTTTTTTTTTTTTGGCACAATTTTAAATTTTAAACTGGCCTGCTTCTCATCCAGTTTGATTAATTACACAATACAGTATTATTTTAAACAGCTTTTTTAACTTTATATTATGTTTCAAAAAATTTTAATGAGTTTGATAAAATTAATTAAAAATTATCTTACTACTAAATGGGGAATACTAAAATAAAATAACATGATAAAATTAAAGAAATATTAAGTTAAAAGATGCACATTTGTAACATTTTGACTATCTAGGAATTTTTCAAAAGAAAAGATTTATCTAGCTATGAGTACCAGATCTGACATTTTACTACTCTGTTTTTAATACACACCTTTAATAATATTTAAAAGAATACCCTCCAAATTATTCTCAAATATAAAATGTTAATTGATGAATTTGGATTAAAATTGTTGCATACTTTGTTAATTTCTCAAAAGAATATTTTAAAATTATGCTGAGCAATTTATATTAATTTTTTTTATTGAAGTATTTTAAGTAAATTGATTATTTTTTAAACTTTGAAGTCATAATGATTAAACATTGTTTTATCCAGTAACAAATTTTTTAGACTTTTTGTATGAAAAAATCTATATCAAAGCTTGATACACATATATATTTTTTAATTAACATATAGGTACTGTACTGCTATCAGGACCGGATCCAGAAATGTATGGATGTATGTGTTGATGTATGCATACTAATAAGACTACCAATAAGTATTTGGACAGCTATGCAAATGACGATATCTGCGGTCCTAAGGTACGTCACAGACTCCGCCGGTATATATTGTGTAGGAAACAGCATTGGCTTTAGTAGCAAGCAAGATGCCTCGTAGTTCGGAGCTCTCTCATTTCGAGAAAGGTATAATTATCGGGTATCACCAATGTGGCCGATCCTTAAGGGACATATCTAGCGATCTGAAGTACCCAAAATCGACAGTGGTCTATGTGATTAAGAAGTGGAAGGTGAGCAGTGATTGTTGGAATGTAACTCCGAGTCGGCAGACCAATGAAACTGGGAGACAGAGAATGACGAGTGCTGTCCAGAGAAATTCGGAACAGCCGCACCCAACCGATGGCCCTCATCCATGAAGAGTTTCAACAGGCATCCGGGAGTATTGTTTCAATGAATACCATCCGTAAGGAAGCACATCTGCTTGGTTGTCATGGTCATGCTGCTGCCCATAAGCCTTTGATCACAAAGCCCAACCGCGCTGCTCTGTTAATGTGGTGAAAAGACATTGAAATTGGACCATAGATCAGTGGAAACAGGTTCTTTGGAGTGACGAATCAAGGTTCACCCATTACCGTTAAAAGATGGCAGGGTCTGGGTCTGGTGTCTACCTGGAGAACGTCTCCTGCCAGAATGCATTGTGCTAACAGTCAAGTTTGGCGGAGGTGGAATTATGGTCTGGGGGTGTTTCTCCTGGTATGGGCTGGGACCCTTGGTCCCCATTCATGGTAAGCTGAACTCCAATGGCTACTGCACTATTTTGGATAACAATGTGCTTCCTACGCTGTGGCAGTTTTACGGGTTGGACCCCTGTTACTTTCAGGACGACAATGCCAGTTGTCATGTTTTGACGTTAACCAAGGCTTGGTATGGTGTCAATGGAGTTCATCGAATGGACTGGCCTGCCCAGAGTCCAGACCTGAACCCTATCAAGAACCTCTGGGACGAGTTGCATGGCCGAATTCAGGGGTGCACTACCCGTGCAAAATCAGTGAAGGAACTTCTGTCTTCTCCAAGCCGAGTGGAAGAAAATACCACTAGTTGTCATACAAAGACTTGTGGAAAGTATGCCCTTGAGGGTCCACTCTGTAATTACCTCTCGTGGAGGCTCTACCACCTACTGATTTTGAATAAAGTTAGTTTTTCTTTTCTATTACAGGTGTCCAAATACTTACTGGTAGTCAGTGTATATGTAAGCACAAATGTATGTGTGTATATTCTCTGCATTCACGATATACTGGAGACCTTAGTTAGAAAAGTTAGAAATGTGTAATACTCTATATTTCATCCCATGTATAAACTTAATTCAGTACTTACATATTACCGTAACCATCTTAGTAGAAGTTGCCAAATTTTTCAGAATGAGCCACACTCTGGCAACCATGATCACAACAATTCTTCAGTCAAGCAACATTACCATTTTTGTATGCATTTTTTTTTTATTGTATTCCAGAGTTCCAAAGGTTTTTATCAACAAATCTTTTTTTTTTTTTTTTCTCAACCTTTGGTTTTATAAGCATCCGCCCCTACTTTCTGCTGCTAGTAAAAACTCCTTCTGTTTTAAATAGGAATACAACATTTTGCCATTAAATCAATAAAAGGAACAGTGACGACATGAATATGGTAGAGAGCTGGGTTGTAGTGTGTTTTATGAAATCCTCTGATTTCTTTTAAATGAAAACAGATCACTGGGTATATCTGGAGACCTTTAAAAAATTAGCAAAGTACTTTGCTAAAAGTTTTATTTTTTAACACAATATAAAATCCTTAATTTATATTATATTTTCTCAATATATATAGTATATTTAAGGGTGCCCCTTGGATTATTACTAAGTTGTTGTTTCATTTATGGTAGCCTGAGTAACTGAATGTTATGGAAACCCTATTATGATATAATTGGCTGCATAATTGAGGTGAATTTGAATGATGCGAAAAAATTTGTAAGGGCTTTTGTGTTGGATGTTGGTTATTTTGCAGTCTATGGAATAAATTGGCTAACTGTGACAAGATTAATTTGAATTTCTGTATGATTTGGAATGAAAGGGGAAAAAGCATTAATTGACTGGTGTGTAAATAAAGGTTTACTTAGTAGCCATTATAAGTGTTCTGTTTGTAGGAAGGAAATGAGTACAGTTGAATGTTGGAGGATATTTTTTACTCTTATTTTTGTGAATTAATGTGGCGACGCCAGTATACAGATTCTAGTTCAGATAATTTTAGGAAGTTTTTGGATGCTGTTAAGGAATTTTGTTTGACTGAAGACACAGAAATTTCTAAATAAGGTAAGTGGATATTTCCTTTGTGTGCTGCTAAGATGAATTTCCTTTTTTATGTTATTTCATTGTTTAATTTAAAATATAGTTTATTGAGGTTATATATTTTTTTGTTTGGCTCTAGTGTAGAATTGGCTGCTCCTTTGACTTTTTATAAGTGAAAATAGATCGATGTGTACATGGACAAAGGGAATGCATAATGCCGAATTTGCAATTCTTTGACTTGTTATTTTGGCTTTGTGTAGCAGCAATTTTTGCACCCAAAACTGCTGCTACACAAAGCCAAAATAAGAAGTCAAAGAATTGCACAAACTCAGTGTCTGTGTACCAACAAAAATCGCCAAGGTGCATGTGTAAATATATTTTGACCAAATCCTTATTTAATAATAATATTAATTTGTATTTTAAAATGTTTTTCTTTTGATATGTTGACAATATTTGCTTTCTTATGATAAATAAAGATTGTTTAAGAATTGGGGAGGGGGGCACTAGAAATTCGCTAACTTGCATCCGATAAGTGATGTTTACCTTTTCATCTGTAAAAGACTGCCAGACTGCATCAAAGTGGTTGCGCTAATAGGCTAAGTACCCTTAATTCTAACTTCACCAACAAAAAAATTTATCTCTGAAATGCAAGTCCATGGCAAAATTTAAATTTTGCCCAATAGCATTAATTATGAAAAATAACTTCTCTTTTGGTAATTAGCTAAAAATAAAATATTCAAATTCCATCACAATAGTACATATATAATGAGAAACAAAATATTAATTCTACAAATTTTTTGTTAATTTTTCTTTAAAATAATATAATAGTACCATACATACCTCTCACTGCATCACTTTCAAGATACCCTAAATGACAATCTGTAGCCAAAAGAATTTGAAAAATATCTTCTTCTCCTAAATCTGCCATTTAGAACAACTGTAAATAAATAAATAAATAAATAAAAAATTACTCAGTATCACAGTTTTGCAGTCTCACATAAAATACACAGCCCTTTCTATGATGACTATCTATGGTTCCGGATGATCTTGTTTGGTTACAGAAGCCATCATAACGAAGATTATATGTTATTGTAGATTTACATGATAGAGTCTATTTGAGTTACTTTATAAAAAATAACTAAATAAGAATGTGACATTATACTTATTAATAAAATTATGAATTAACTATAAACATACATAGCGAAAAATTAAAAGAACTCAAGAACTATTAGCCTGTATGTAATTTTTTTGAAATGCTACAAATTAATAATATTTAAAAAAATATATTAATCTTTATATACTGTTCATACAAAGGTTTAAAAAAAAGGACAAAAAAATTACATTCTAAATTTTACTTAGCCAACATCAAAACATTCTCTGCTTCTTAAAATATTCATCCAAAAAACATCTGAGCCCAAATGCGCTATAGCCCACTGCTTGGCGGCGATTGTTTTTGAATAAGCAATAAACGCGCCAACATGGGTAACTCCGTATATCCGCGAACATGGCTGACTGGGTATTTTGAAGCTACGGAAACATGTAGTTTTCGCGCATGCGTATTTCCTATTTTATAAAGAACGGTTTTATTGGTAATGTGAGATGACGTAGCGGTTTATTCGAAATTCTTACGTGTTAATTTAAGTAGTTATTTCAGTTGTCGTTGTATTCTTTGAATGCGGTGTTTTTGTGTTGAGTGTTTGCTATTTTCGTACCTTATATTTCGCTAAATACCGAGTCGGTATGGATTTAGCTGTGATGCTGAGAGAGGTGAGTGAATGTACATGTACATTTATTACTTTATTGGAAGTGCAAGTTGCTTAATTTTTATATTTTGTTGCCTTTTATTGAAATAATTTGGCTCAGCTGAAGAACAGAACGCTGGTATCGTTTGCAATTTATTTTATTTTGTTGATTTGTGCACATTGCCTACATTGTGCAATTCGCTGATGTTTTTTTTAAGTTTAAAAGGAACGCTGTGCACATGGCATTTTCTTGTAATTTATTTTCGTTATTTTAGCTTATTTTGTTCATTTGTGCACGTTGCGTACATTGTGCAATTCGCTGAAGTTTTTTTTAAGTTTAAAAGGAACGCTGTGCACATGGCATTTTCTTGTAATTTATTTTCGTTATTCTAGCTTATTTTGTTTATTTGTGTACGTTGCCTACATTGTGCAATTCTCAGATTTTTTTTTAAGTTAAAACGGAACGGTGTGTACATGGTATCGTTTGTAATTTTAATGCCCTTTTAAAAAAAATTCCTTCTTTCTGGGATGCCATTTTGGTTACGTTTTCGCGGAGCGTGTCGGGAAGGTTATGTAACGGCATAAAATGTGTAAGTATTACAACATAAAATGTAAATAATTAATTTAAAGGTAACTGACAAATATTTTAATGATCGTAATGTTCGTTTTGCATATTATTTTATTATCTTTTTGTGGCAACAGTTTCCATACTAATTTATGGTTTAGAATTCTACGTTTTGTTTACAATAGGTTTTTGCGGAGCGTGTCGGGAAGGTTGCAATTAATTGCAAAGACGTTTCGCAGAAACGCGCCGAATTGGCGATTTTCAAAACATCGCCAAGCAGTGGGCTAAAGCGCATTTTCACCAACATCTGCAATTTGAATGGTACTTAAGGATTATCTCATCGAACATTTTCGCCAAGCTCGATATTATTGCCAAAAGATAGCTTCACCAATAACTGCAAATAATTATGTAATCCTTGACTATGTGAGTTCGTTTTGTTTAGCATGCTAAAATATTAAAAAATTTTTTTTTTTTTTTTTTTTTTTTTTTTTTTTTAACCTTTGCAAAATGATTCAAATTTGGGATTTGCCTAGCACCAAAGAGTGTGCAGCAGCATATTTTCAAGAGTATGGAATCATTTCTTCTAAGAAAACACGCTAATGGCCACAATATGGTGTTGTATATCAAAACAGATAAGCAGTGGTGGTGCAATATAAAGGGGTGTGATAAACAAGTAGCTATTTGAAAAGGCCCGTTGTTGGAGGGGTCAAAACTCCTGTTCCTGACTGCACTCCAGTTTATTTATTTCTAGTCACAAGAATTAACATGAATTGAGTGGGGAAAAAAATAGCTGGATTTAACAGGAACTATTGATTGGAACAATTATATCAGGAAAAAAGTGCACTCATATCCTTCTACAACATGATTCGAAATAAATAGAAGGTCCAAACAAAACTGTAGAGATAAATGAGAGCCTTTTTACAAAGTGCAAAAGGCAAGGCGGTTGTATTCTTCCGGAACAATGGATATTTGGTAGACTCTGCAGACAGACCAATGAGCGTTTCATTGTGAAGGTTCCCAATCGAAACGCAGTAATTCTAATGGCTGAAATTCGGAACAACATTGCAGAAGGAACTACAGTTTTCTCAGACTCGTGTAAAAGTTATGAGACTGATGAATTGGAAGCAGCGGGATTCCAACACTTTAAAGTGCATCACCGATATAATTTTGTGGATCCTGAAACTGGTACACATACATAAAATATAGAACAATTGTGGGGTTTGACAAAACACAGAAACAAGAAACACCACGGAACTACTAGAAAACCCTTGATTTGTATTTAAATGAATTTATGCGACGAACAGTGCACAAGGATAATGACTTGTTTGTTTGCACTTTAAAAGCTACCAAGGATTTTTGGCTGCCAAAATGATTTAGAATAATATATATGGTTAGATTTAAGAATAATTCAATGTGTCATCATGAAAAAAATACAGGTTTTTACTTTGTTTTGATTCTTTTTATTACGTGTTATTACACTTAGATTTTTTTTATTATTATTATTTGATAAATTTAATGTGTTTAGAATGTTTATTTTGGAAATTGCTTTTTAATGATGGCGTCAAAAAATTTGCATATTTTCGCGAGTGTTTACAGGTCGACGGGATAATTCCAAAGTACCACTTGAATTTATTTTTGGAATAATCTTTCTCACTCCTAAAAGTGTCTAGAGAAACATTTTGGTGGTTTATTTAAAAAAAAAAAAAACTTTATTATCAACGACTAATTGCATTTTCCCTCTAACTTTCTTTATGCCTCTTTTTACTTCTTAAAATCATCTTCAATAACTATTAATTAAGCTTCTATATTGACTGTTTTTATGCTCTGTTTTGCAAACACCTTAATGTGATGATCTTACAACGACCGATTTAAGATTTGAAAGTAATCACTTCAATCTTCTAGAATGTAAAATTTAGATGGAAGATGGAGAAATAGACAGATACAACAGTCAAGTTTAAAAATCAGCATGACAGGTTATAAACCAAATACAGGTATAAACTGTCCTGGTGCCTTCTGAACACAAATTCGGCTCTTGTGTAGAATTGGGCGCCCCTTTCGATGCGTATTTATGCTTTCCAAAATACTCGCCACAAAAGAGTTTTTGGTACTTTAAATACGAAAAATAGTCAACATATAATGATAAATCAACTGATAGTTATTACACATGAGTATTAAGCTTCTTGAAAGTCTTTAGAGTGTATTATAAAATTTTTAAAAATCCGCTGCGAACTCGTATAAACAGAGAACGAACAAAACATAATTCCGTGAAAATTACCGGATGCAAAATCAAAACCACAATTAAGATCACGAACACATTAAAACTGAAAAGAATAAACATAAAATTAGTTTTTGTACTAAAAGGTATAAATACCCGTTCTTTGAAAAATTCGATAAGTTATCTCATACCTTTCACACTATCTACAACCTTACGTCAAGTTGCGTTCATAATCGGCTCGATAAAATCGTCAACAATCGCGCCTCAACATGCTTGCATAATAAGCGAGTTTAGTTGTCAATTCTCTTCATTTCGTTTAATTTTAATATTTATTTAGAGACTTGGTACATCTAAAATTAAATTAATTGTAAGAAATATTTCATAATTTAATATTCATTTCAAATTTGAAATTTTACAATTTTGTGAGTCTTTAATTTTATTTTGGGATTCAATTATTCAACGGTTAAAAGAATGAAATAACTGAACTGTTATAAATCATTGAGCTGAAAACTTCAGAGCAGTTATGGATGTGTTGTGAGCTCTCGTAGTAGTGTAGTTTTTAACTGATAGTCGTGTGAGCCAAGTGTTTGCGTTTTTCAATTGAGTTTATATATATATTCAAACTTTTTGTGTGCACTGAAATGCCGTACGCTAATCAGCCATCTGTTCATATTAGTAAAATAACTGATGAGAATGTCATATTCTTCATCGAAGATACTGATTTGAGGTGATGAATTATCCCTTAATTGTCATAATTTTTTGAAAAGAAAAAGATTCATATTTAAAAAATTATATAACTAAATTTCAGTGAATTATATGGTGTACAAGATTCTTCTTTTTTATATAATAAGAAAATGCACCATGATCAAATGCTTTTGTGTTTAAAATATTAAAAAAGTATTTAAATGAAAAAATATTTTATAATTTGAATATATATAACTTATATCTGTAATATGGGAAGTTGATGTTTAATCTATAATACATTCATTGTGATCTGATATACTTATTTAAACTGTTGTGTTTTGCAATGTAGGTTTGTCGTAGTAGTAGTTTATGTAGCATGCGTTACGACAAACACTGCACTTCTAAGAGGCGGGCTGTGCTGTGCAATAATTGTTAGATACTAAACCTTTGTTTTTGCATCCTATTTGGAACATGCAACTTTTAGAGTGAACTATTTTAAAACAAAATATAGAAGTTGAGTAAAAATAATGAGAGAGCCTTTTTATTGTAATAGATAAAATGAAGGACAGGAAGCACTGTGCTAGCATCTAATTTATATATTCAGAGAAATTAATTAGTAGGTTTTGAAAGAGTTCAGTTCAAATATCAATTAAAAAAAAGGAAGTACTGCCATGGAAGGAAATTGTCATATGTTTACTTTCTTTGTTGTTTTATTGTTGTGCTTTTGGAGTACATGTTCTTTGCTTTTAAGCACATTTTCTGTCTGGATAATCAGAGAAGACCAAAATTTATTCTGATGAGTTGTTTCTCTATTGCCAATAATGCATTAACCTGTAAAATGCCAAAGCTTTCACTTATGTGCTTGCTGAAAAACCAAAACACCTGAAATTCCATTTGAGATTCAAAACAACTCCTTCCCCCCCTGTTCATATACAGCTGTAGTGTAGAATCGGGTGCCCCTTTGATTGGCGACAAATTTTGTTCAGTTTTGGTGAAGAAACCCCATTTCTGGTTATCATGTTTATTAGTTTTAACTTGGTTTTAGCTTTGATGTTTTTTTCAGTGAAAATACACTGCTGGCCACTGTAAATGCAACACTCTGAAGGAACCATGCATTAGAATTTCAGCACAGTCACACATCACATGCGCCAGTGGCGCCACTTCAAAGTGCCATTTAAGGCTTGGAGTTTTCGACGATTTCAAGTTCGGCAATTGTGTTTTTCTTCTAGTTTAAAAAAAAAATGATCAATTATGCCTCGTAGTAAACAGCGATCATCGTTTGATCAGGTATCTGAGTTTGACAGAGGAAAGATAGTGGCCTACCGAGAGTGTGGATTATCTTTCAGGGAAATCGTAGTCGCGTTGGACAAAACCAAGCAACTGTAATGCGGATATGTGGCCATTGGATGCAGGAGGATACGACAGACCGACGGGTTCGATCGCATCCACCTCAGTGCACCACTTCACGTGATGACAGGAACATTGTGCACATGGCAGTGACGGATCACTCAGTCACATCACGAACCATAGTACAGCACGTTCAGTCTGTAACGCATCATCCAGTGTCTGTGTGTACCATTCGACACCGTTTACAGCAGAGTGGTCTGTCCGCAAGACGTCCATTGCTTCGTCTACCCATAACGCAGAACCACAGACATCTCCGCCACCAGTGGTGCGATAAAAGAAGTATGTGAGCGGCAGATTGGAAGGAAATTGTCTTTACTGACGTGTCACGCTTCTCTCTGCAACACCATGGTGATCGGATTTGAGTCTGGAGACACCGTAGAGACAGGATGCTGAACAGTTGCGTTATGTACCGCCACACTGGTCCTGCAAAGGGTATTATGGTATGGGGCGGTGTTGGATATCACTCTCGCACTCCTCTAGTACGCATTGCCGGTACTTTAAACAGCCAGCACTACATCTCCCAGGTGTTGGAGGCAGTTGCCCTTCCTTACCTTCAGGGCTTGCCCACAGCCATATTTTAACAGAATAATGCGCGACCACACACAGCACGCGTTGTCCAAGGGTTCTTCGTTAATCGCCAGACTGAATTGCTTCCCTGTCCAGCTCGCTGTTCGAATCTTTCGCCAATAGAAAACATGTTGTTCATGGTTGCTAATCGATTGATCCAGATTACATCCCAAGCTGTCACACCAGATCAACTTTAGCAACGTGTGGAAGCTGCTTGGTCTGCTGTATCCCAAGAACACATCCAAAGTCTCTTTGAATCAATGCCGAGTCATGTGGCAGCGGTGATCTCTAACAGTGGCAGCTACTCTGGCTACTTATTCTGGAAGAAACCACACTTCACAGAAGTCTATAATTTAATCATTTGATACTTGGTCAACATGTTATGTACTAAGTAAATTTTGTTGTGATATCTCTTGTCTTTCTTTGTGTTGCTATTTGAGTGGCCAGCAGTGTAGATGGATATGTACATTGACATCGAGTTTGTACAAATCTTTGACTTCTTATTTTGTTTTTTTTGCAGCGGCCATCTTTGAATTGTGCCTTCCAGGTGTCGATTTTGGCATTAAAAAAGAATGGAAAAAAAAAAGGGGGGCACCCAATTGTAAACTTTTACTTCATATACAAACATAGAGGTGTGAAGGTGTTCCTAACAAAGGAGCTTCGAGTCCCTGAGAATATGCTAAGTCACCTTTAACTTGAAACTAAGAACCCTCAAAAGAATCCTTTCATGACCAGACTGTGCACAAAGGATGAACTGATAAATTTCATTTGAGAAAACTGCACCTTTGGCTGTTATGTAATGTAGATAGAAACAGACTGCCATCTCGGCTGTTGATTGTTTGAATGAAAGCTTGTCTGAGGCATTTTAGTCGTGAAAGAGTTTAGGGCTATAGAAAAGTGTTCTACGCTGGGTACTAGAACTGTTTCATCAAAGTCCCAATTCATAATTCAGTTTTGAATTTATTGTGGGGCATAAATGCTGGATGCTTTCACTGCTGACTTGTATGGTTTGTTTATTGTTGGTTAAAAAGAAAGTGCCATGCAGAAAAGAAAGATGGGGGATTTGTCATATCATGGCTAATTTCCAATGTAAGGCCCATTCAGAGACTTTTTGTTTGTATATGTATTGAATAACAGTTTTGCATTCAGTGGAAGCATATTTTATATTCTAGAATTTCATATTATGTTTCCACATTATGTTTTATCACATTGAACCGTTGTTCTAGAATATTATATTCATCTTATAATTCCCCTTTATGCATTCCTCTACCTATTTTGAGTATAATAAGTTTGGTTGGCCAGACCATATAACATTCTCAATAATTAAGTTTGATGAAGTATTAAGACAAAATAGTTAAATTGGTCCATTTTTCACAGTGTACAACAGGCCTTTCACCATCTTAAAGGAATTGCTTGCAGTTATGGCTAGTTTGTTTAAAAATACCGTTTGCTCTAAATAAAGTAAATGTTTTTCTACAAATGTTGTTCAGTTTGGTTATTGAAGGATTTAACAATTGAAACATCATTTTCAGGCAGCACAATCTGGTCTTTACTCTGCGGTACCACTTGGCAAATCATTTCTTTTTTAACGACAAAATCGGCACCAATTTCAAGATAGTGCCGATCCTTCCATCCCCTACAGAAAATCAAACACTAACGCAAATTCGGGTGTCCATGTACATGTCGACCTATTTTTAACTTTGAAAAAAAAAAAAAGATAATTGCACAAACTAGGCATTATGTACTAATTTATCCTTGTACACATCAGCAATATTTTAACTTAACAAAATCAGAAAGCTAAAACAAAGTTAAAACTATTGTGGTAACCAGAAAAAATTCTCTGCTGTCGTAACACACAGCCACAAACAAATAAGCAAAAATACACAAACACACAGTAATAAATAACCAAAAATACATATTTCCTAACATAAGAACATTAAACTACAAATCTTTTAATAAAAATTAACACACAGACACCAATAAATAAATAAAACGTACCTTTTCTTCGCATGTATACATTAACATCTCCCACCAGCATCTCGTCCACATAAGCAATTTAATTAAATATCTGGTCATTTCAGCTCATCCACTGTTAGTGGCAGATAAATACATATATTAGTGTCCAAGAAAGCCATAAATACATTTTTCCTCCCTGCTCTTTTTTGCACCAGACATATTTGGCCATATAATAGTGCAAGCCTTCCTTCGTTTTCCTCCTGGCTAAACTGTGTTTAATTACACTTCACGTTCCTTCTATTTTATGTACTCCTTCCAGCATCAGAAATTATAGTTGTATCTAGAATAATATACTCATTTATAACACTGAACAGATTCTCAGACGATCTCTCGGGCACCACTTTCATAAAACATTATGCAAGTGCAACCAAACACAGCAATTGAAAATCGCTGTCCATATGAAAGGGCTACTATTATGAAAAATAACCAAAATCTCAACTTATTACTATGCATTTGGCAATATTTGCACAATTTTCCCCAACGCTAGTTTCGCCAACATTATCAACATTAGGGTTACCAAAAAACCTATTTCGGTAACCCTAATGTTGATAGATTAGACCTATTTCGGGCTTCCAGATTTCATGAACAACCAATACTACTTGGTGAAATTTTTCAGACAGAAACCAAGCAGAACCGTACAATAAATATCAACCCTTGTGTCATCTATCTCAAAGCAAAGTGTTGCAAATGGACTGCAGATTATGGGTTATGGGCTGGTGTCTCGGTTGCAAAAACTCGCAGATCTGATGATCACTTTCTTGGTGAAAACTTATTCTTCAATGTTTTAATTTGTTGTTTATACTGTGTAACCACACATTTTAAAATAATTATTTTAGTGTATTTCTCTTTGATGGTTGTGTGTGCAACATGGCTGATGCTGAACATGTGAATTTTACATATCTGATTAGCTGCAAGATTTCTAAGTGCAGACCATAAAAATGATTTGAGGTTATTAAATAGAAGTGAAACATTTTACAAAATAATGATAGAGAACTCATAACCAATTAAAGGCAGCTTAATCAAAAATGTAAATATTTTTGAATAATAGTTTGTTCTAAATATGTCTGTGAATATATGCAAAAAATACTGAATACAGTTTTACGATTTTTTTTTTGTTATAATTGCCTTTTTTCTTTTATTCTGTATAAAAAATTACTTCATATCAAATAATTAAAATTGTTATTGAAAAGATATACTTAAATTAAATAGATCTGGACTTTTTAAATAATATGTGTTTATTTTAAAAATCTGTTTCAGTGTTGCCAACAGCCTTCGAAGAGTTTTTATTGCTGAAGTTCCAACATTAGCCATTGATTGGGTTCAGCTTGAAGCAAATTCAACTGTTCTTCATGATGAATTTATTGCCCATAGATTAGGTCTGATTCCTCTTACAAGTGATGAAGTTGTAGATAAAATGCAGTATTCTAGGGTTAGTATCAATACTTGTTTTTAAAATTTTGGTACTTTTCTGGTAACAGGGTACCAAATATAAAGGTTGGTGTAAAATCTAACTAGGTGGTGGCAACCTTAGCAATATTTAAAGCTTCGTAAAAAAAAACTTCGTAAAAACTGTCAATTTGTGAAAAAATTGACAGTTTAAGAAACTCTGATCTTATCATAACAATGTATCATATAATATATATAGCTGTAAATAGAGTAGGGCTTCTTAAAGTTTTTTTAGACACAACCCCTTTTTATCACTGAGATTTTTTTCCCAACCCCAGGACCCCATAATATTTACAAAAATTTTGTGGGACCCTATTAGCATTGCTCAAATCCGACACACACGTGAGTAAAACTGTCAATTTTTTCACTTTTATTCTAGTATACCAATGCAGTTTTAGGTCATTAGCTTTAATTTCTAATTTTAAGACATAAAACAATGGGAAAGTTTTACATAAGTACAGGGTTGCCACGCTACGTGGAAAACCGGAAAAAGTCAGGGAATTCGAAAATTGACCAAAAAAGTCAGGGAAAAGTCAGGGAATTCAACTATTTTAGTCTAAATCTGGAAAAGTCAGGGAATTTCATACAGCGATCCCCCAAAAAAGCGAGTTTTGCGCCAACGTTGGACGCCGATCACTTTCTTGGCGCGCGTTAGCGTCACTCTGGCAGCTGGCAAAGAGCCAATTCTTGCAGCTCCAAACAGATTGTCTTTTAGAAAGGCAAAGCAAGTTTCCAGTAACTTTGGTTCTCAGTAACCTCGAGAATCGAAATACTCGCATGCGCATGTGCATTGCATGTTGAACTAAAGAAAATACGCATTCTAGTATCAAACAAAATCGGTTTAATCCTAGTATAGCGGTACCATGGAGGTTAGAATCAAAGCTGTATGTAAGTAAAGCGTCGACACTTCAATGGGAGAAATTGCGCTTCCTAACGACCGCAGCGCTCGTAACGGTGGCGATGTGAACACACAATCAGTAAAACTGCGCATGCTCCTTTTCTTTTCAGTCATTGGTTGTTTTGATTTGGTTGTTTGTTTGATTCTACCGAAATCTTGTTAGCTTCTAACGTGCTTTGGTTGTGTTATTTATAACTTATTAATTTTGTACTTTTTAATTACAAAAGGCTCTTTTCAGAACCATTTTTTTTTTTTAATTTTCTCTAATGGCGTATCGATACTGCGGATTAAAGATTGCAAGAGTAAGATTTCGTCGAAATCTGATGGAATACATTTCTACACGTTTCCTTGAGACGATGCGTACTTAAGGAAGTAATAAAGAAGAGTTTTACGGAAGTAACAAAGACGAGTTTTAGGATATGTATTGTTGAAATTAAAGGTAATAAAATCTGATAATTAAAAGAATTATTCCCCTATATTTTATAATAACGCAGGTACAAGTTTTAAATAATATTTTAAAAAAATCTTTTTTTTTATTCCCTTTCAGAAATATTCAGAGAAAGTTATGTACTATTTAATGCATTTCACTATTAAAATAAAAAGAGCGCTAATTTGAAATGGACCGAATTGAGCATTAATTACAAATTGACTTAGATTTTTTTCATTTAAAAGATGCCCCAGAAGTAAAAAAATCATGTCATATTTGAGAAAGTATTTTAGGTAGAAGCTTTGTAAGTGGAGAAGAAATAATGCATAATTTTAATGTTAATAACAATAAACTTTGCTTAAAAATGTATTCTTTTCGTATACTTAGGACTCTGAAATACTGTACAAATAGAAAATATATACATTTATAGCGAGTTTTGCGCCAACGTTCGACGCCGATCACTTCCTTGGCGCGCGTTAGCGTCACTCTGGCAGCTGGCAAAGAGCCAATTCTTGCAGCTCCAAACAGATTGTCTTTAAGAAAGGCAAAGCAAGTTTCCAGTAACTTTGGTTCTCAGTAACCTCGAGAATCGAAATACTCGCATGCGCATGTGCATTGCATGTTGAACTAAAGAAAATACTCATTCTGGTATCAAATAAAATCGGTTTAATCCTAGTATAGCGGTACCATGGAGGTTAGAATAGCCTCCGTGTACGGTACACACGGGATTTAGCGACATTATGATGAGCAGCAAATAGGCCATTTCGGTGTTGGCGGCAATTTTCAAAATCGTGTTAAAACCGTAGCGTATAGTAGGATTCTACCGCAAA
The DNA here is from genome assembly GCA_000611955.2 of Stegodyphus mimosarum. Classification (NCBI taxonomy): domain Eukaryota; kingdom Metazoa; phylum Arthropoda; class Arachnida; order Araneae; family Eresidae; genus Stegodyphus; species Stegodyphus mimosarum. The sequence continues at coordinate 329,763 of KK121484.1, read as the reverse complement.
ATCTTTTAAATACTTTTTTTTTCTTTTTAAGAAATGCCTTATTTATTATTTTGCAGTAAAATAGTAATCAGTCATCTAGGTTAACCATTTAATATAACTATATTCGCCAAAATATCGTCGATTATTGTAATTCAGTTTTTTAATTATTTTAATGTTATTTATATCATTTAATGTTGCTTCTTCCCCTTAAATTTATTTATCATTAGTAAATAATACTTTCAAATTTCAGGAAATTTTCTCTGGCATAATCCTGAAACTAATTCTAGCAGTATAATGACATAACATCACGAAATTCAATGCACATATTTTTTGCTTATGTATTCAGCTAAATAAATATAAAATACCTTCATTTATTTAAAAATATCATTAAATAGATATCTTTCTTTCGTTTAGCTGCAAAATGTCAGGAAAAAAAAAGACATTTTTTATCCACATTGAGCAGATTCTGATCTCAATTCTTCAGTGGAGAAAACAACTCCTACTATAGTTATAATAGTAATCTTTGAAGATAATATAAAAGTCATATCTAATTGGCAAATTTTTGTGTTTTCAAGTGGTACCATAATTAATTTACCTCTTAGCACAGCCAAAGAGCATTACGCGGATAGACTGGAATTTTCTTAAAACACACCTGGAAAACCTGGAAAAGTCAGGGAATTTCATTCTCCTGTTTGAGTGGCAACCCTGTAAGTAGCAGATGAAATGATAGCATCACGTGCAAAGCAAGTAAAATGAACGTTTATATTATAAAAAGCATGCGTCGAAACTTGTTTTTTTTTTTTCTTTGTCTGTATTGTGTTATCTTTATCTATTTTCAGGTACATTGTGTAAAAATATTTTATACTTGTAAAATTATTATAAAAAGTTGAAGAAATATCAAAATTGTTAAAATTTTTGGCAACCTCCATGGTTTGTTACCTACAGTTTAAGAAACTCTGATCTAGAACAATCTGTTTTTTCGACCTGTATTCGCAACTCTTAAATAGGAAAATTAAAACTTAAACACAGATACTCAAAAAAATAAAATAAAATTCAAAAATTTTTTACATGCAAAGACACAATCAAATATTTAAAGGTAAATTAAGATATACAGTTATATACAGTAAGGGTATTCCCTAAATAGAACTAGCAGGGAAGGTCAAAATATAAAACCTAAAAAAGGGGCTGCTTGATTGCGTAAAAAATTAGCTTTAATTCGAAATGATGTAGTTAATTGAAGTCTGTAATGAGAAAACCAGAGGAAATTTTAAATTCAAAGTGGCAAAGATGATCCAACGAAAGTCAAAAGCAGAAGAAGATTGCTAAAAATTTAAAAGCAGAAACTAATAAAATACTTAAAGTAAAAACTCTTTAGATTAAACAAAATCAATTTGAGAAGTAAACAGCTAGAAACAGAGAATGTGAAATTCTCATAGTTTCAAAAAACTGCCAAGAAAGAAAATAGAAAAAGAAAAAAAAACTGGTTTATTCTCTAAACTTCAAATTTGCAGCTAAAGCAAACCAAAATGGAATTAAAATAAATATGTGTCTTGAAAAGTATTCTTTCATATTAATGCTGAAGGAAATTTTAAAGGTTTGTGACTTCCACATTTCCTGATTAGGCTAAGCTTTTTTTAAAAAATATAAGTTATTCTTCTTTCACATTTAATGTCTTATTTATTAGCAAATTAAACTGTTTAAAAGCACAGTTTGCAGTTCTTTAGGATATTAATTTTTTTATCTGACTGCTTTAAATAAATGTACATTTAATTCATGATATATCTAATTAAAAACATTAAATATTTTTATGGAATTACACATTTGAAGTAGGCAGAAGACATATAGCTTTCACATGTTAGTCTAAAGGCATATTCCTTTAATATCCTATAAAATGTTTCGCTATTTTGCCTGTGTCATGTCTACTAATTATCTCTTAACTGTATTTAAAAGATCGTCCATTTTGCACAATCATTAAAATCTGAACCCTTTCAATTTTTTTTTAAATGCTGTTTTTCCCCCTTTTTCTCTTGTCGTCTTTATTCATTTATTTTTATCTAATACTATAACTAGCAATGGCAATTTTAGATTCCAGTATTTCAATCTAAAGTGATTATGCATCATTGAAGTCATAGCAGATTATGCAGCATAAAGTTAAAATTAATTTTAAGATTTGATATTAATTTATTTCCCTCATTAAAATATCCTGTTCTGTTGTTACTTTCTCTTGCAAAAGAAAATTATTCACAAAAATACATCTATTAAATTTGATTAATTTATTATTACAAAGCTGCAATATCTGCCTTTGAGATGTTTTTTTGAAACATTTTTATAGATTATTTTTATTATGTTTATAGTCATGCTCTATTATCTGCTAATGTGTCCATAGTTGAAGCCCCCCCCTTCAAAAGGATATATTCTTATAATTCTTATATCATAAAGCTATATGGGCACTTTTCCAGTTCTTTAATAAAGAAAAGGCTCGGTTATTCAAGGTTATGCTGTTCTTTATTTCACAGGATTATCTGTGCATGAGGCTTGCTTCAAGTATTTTTTGCAAGTGGCAATAATTTCTGGTTTGCCATCCAGAAATTGGAAACAATTTTACCATATTTGAGCTATTAATAACTGAGAACAGTTATAAAAATTAATTCAACTAAAAAAAAAGTTATGAGTTTTTTTCTAATTTTTAACTATCAGAGTTTTTGTATGCTTTTAGACTAACATTTTTAATTGTATTTTGTTATGATTTAATAAATATATTCAGTTAATAGTTTATGTTTATTTATACATCCTTTGACCTTTTCTTTTTGTATGTTTTTTTTAAAAAACATTTATAGGATTGTACATGCATTGACTTCTGTCCTGATTGTTCAATTGAATTTACTTTGGATGTCAAGTGCACTGAAGAACAGACTCGTCATGTGACTACTGCAGATATGAAGTCAAGTGACATGAGAGTTGTCCCAGTAAGATATATGTAACATTTTTATATTTTTTACATTTTTTATCATTTTTACATATTATATATGTAATATGTAAAAATGATTATACGGGCAATCAAAATCTAGCAATAATGCAGCTAAGATTAAAATAATTTAATTAATAAAATTGTTATTAAATGAGGATTATTTGTGGAAGTAAATGTGTGTGTTAAAAAATTATTGTAAATTTAGTTAAACCTAAATATTATCATTATACTGAAAATTAATTTCAGTTAAATGAATTAAAAATGCGGAAGGAAATAATAATCTTTGTGATTTAATGATACAAGGTTGATGTTATCAGGGGGTGCAACCTTTTTTTCATTAGATCTTTCAATAATTAGGGAATAGTAATTAACGTTTCAGTCTTTCTAATATATTTGAGATAATGTTTAATTTTTTTTATGTATCTAATTAATTCTCAAATAGCTTAGAAAAATACCCCATTCTTAATTTAGTCTTCCAAATTTAAAAGCTGTTTACATTAAGTAAAAATATTGAAATGAAGTAAATAAAATACAAATAGAAAATATAAGTTGAAATACCATTGATAATTGGAAGAATCTAAACGAAAATCATGTCAATTTGTTGAAAAATGAGCAATAGGTAATTTCAGATTGTTGCTTACTATAGTACTCTTATGTTTTTAAACGTTACTTAAAAGAGAAAGGTCTAATGTAAAAAGTCTTATGCCTTGTAATGAGGTCAGCCTTATTTCATTAAATCATCAATAATTATTTATTACTTCTTTTTGAATTTTTATACAAATAATAGTAATCTACAATTTTTTAATTAAATTATTATCTATAGTCAAAGAATTTATGTGTGTATATATAAATATCTTTTATGTACAGTTAGATTAAAAAATGTTTTAAAATGAATGATGGACATTTCTTAGTTTGTAAAATGAAGTGCTCTGTAATTCCAGTAAATAGTTTTCTGCAAGCATATATCAGTTAAAAATTATAATTAAAACATAAAGAAGCATACACACACATGATTGAGATTGGCTCAGTGAGATGACTGAAGTATAGATAGCCTTTTAAATATAATAATAATAATATACAATATAATAATTAATAATAATGATTTTAAATATAATAATAGCTGATAATGTTATTATATACAAATAATAATATGTAATGTTATATAATATACAGTGTTATATATTATAACATAATATATAATGTATAGTATATAATAACATTATCAGTTTATTCTAAGGTATTTTCATTTGCAGTTCCTATCAGTGCCTTAAAATTTCAGGTACTTACATATTAATGCAACCACCTTGGTGTAATAATGAATTGTTGTGAACATGAATAGTTTTTAGCCTTAATAGTTTTCTTTTTTCATTTGTTCCATCGGGATTTGAGAGGTATTCATAATTGTTTATTTTTTAACATACTGTAATCATGTATTAGTTTTTTTTAAGAACGTTTTTGGACTATCAGTGTTTATTGTCAGTCAGTAAACATTATCAACATATGGCAAGAAAACATGCTTTAGCAATTTAAAATACAAATTTGAATTATCAAATAAGAATTATTTGATACATTAAAAAACTAAAACACGTGTGTTTTTCCTCAAATCTTTCTGTAATTTTTTTTGCATTATTCTTCTCCCGAAGTACAGCGGTCTGATTTCGCTTTAAAAAAAATCGGGGAATTTCAGAGACTCAGCTTAGTGCAATCCTGAGAATAGTGGCTATCTAGGAAATGCATTTCTTCATTTCTCCTATAGCAAAATTCTGTAATCCCACAGAAATTTTACCTCAGTTTCTTCCATTGCTGGCAAATTCCACAAGCTCATAGTTTAAAACTAAAGCAAAAAATGTAACGATTTGTTTGTAAGAACCATTTGAACTTGGAATACAATAAAAAAGAATGCATACAAAAATGGTGGCATTGCTTGATAGAAAGAGTTATTAGGAGCATGTTTGCCAGAAGAATAGATATGTGCATGGCTGCCAGAGTTTGGCACATTCTGAAAGTTTGTCGACTTGCAGATAGTTGGAATAGTTGGATAGACTTGGAAGGTACTTTGCATTAATGCGAAAGTACCAAATTTCAGCTTATGGTAAAAATATCTTATAGCTGTTGTTTGAAGACAGCTGTTGCCACAGATATGTTTATCATTTTGTAATGGAAATTAGTAAATCGTAGAAGTGATCATTTTTTTGGAGATGTGGAGTTGAATAAGTAATTATAAGTCATGAAATGTTATGTTCAGTATGTTTCTGAACATGCTCATGTCCATAGCCATTATTCCCTTTTTAAGAGCAATAATGCCAGTAATAATTATTAACTTATTAGATCTTTTTAATCAGTGAAAATTCTGCCTATTATATTCTTTATATTCTTTTGAATATAAAGGCTTTTTGAATATGCTTCTGAAGTACTGTACAAGAAAAATAATCCAGCAACGCAGTACAATAATCCAGGAAATTTGGTTCTTTGATAATACTGATATATTAAATATGCCAAACTGTTGAACTTACCAAGATGTGACCAAAAACAATTTATTGAGAGAAACTTGAAAAAAGCTTAATATGAAATGACTGTACATATATATATATTTAATGATAAAAATATGCTAGAAGTTTTATTACATGATATACATAATTTATTATTTTTAATGAATTTATATTTTGGAATCTGCTTTCAGAGTTTGAATATTCACCTTTTTTTCTCAAAAGAAGTTTGATGAAAATATTAAAATTTGTGTGCAGAGTATTAAAAAAGAGTTATATTGAATTTAAGATAGATAAATTTATTAAGATAGATAAATTTAACACTATTGCCACTTAAGATAACAGTTGTTTCATTTGTTTCTTATTTCAACTCTTTGTAGTGCAAACGTGAAAAAAGTTAATTTCTATTTGAGACTAAATTGATAACAGAGATTTGAAAACAGCATTTTAAAAACTCTTCACAAATTCAATGGACAAATTGCATGGGAAAGAAATGATGAATCAACAAACAGAATAGTCTGAAAAAGAGAAACAAACAGAATAGTGTGAAAAAGAGGTGGCGCCATCTAGTATAGGTGTGACAATACCAAATATCCTTTAAATATTAATTTTGAAATCTCAGTATTTTACTGAATGCTATAGATATTTTAAATTTTTAACATTACTAGATTTAAGTTAAAAAACTGTGACAGAACAAAATAAATATACTCCCATGTTTAAACATTTCTCACAAAATGCTTGTTCTGTTTGAAAGATTAAAAAATATTAATCACCTAAAAAGTAATACCATTGAAATACATACATTTTTATAGTGCTTTTGACATTCTTGGAAGAATTCCTCTTTTGGTATATTGTCATAGATTGGCGCTTATGTCTTTTTTTGGCATTTTGAGTTGTCTGAAAACATTGGCCTCATACAGTGTGACTGATAAGAGAGAATAGTAGGATCGTAAGGTGAAAAATCTGGCAAGAAAGGTGATTGTGACATAATAAGAATCTGTTTATAATCAAAGAAATTGAAACTTTTTTGCTGAAAATGCAGCTTAATGCCAGAATTGTTAAAAGGTGCTTTGACTTCATTTGAATTACATCTCCAGTTGAGCTGTCCCGGATGATGCTACGTCATGCATTTCATCTACAGAGATTATACTGTTTTCTAACAGTCATATTCAAGTATTGCAGATTTCACATATATGACAGGCTTTAATTGAACAGAAGGGTATATCATGAGGACAAATACGCATTGTGAAACATTTTGCTCAGAAATTGGTTCTTATATTTCACATGAAAAGTGATGAAAATCTAGTTATACAGCTCCACCAAAAAAATATTTGATATAACTGCCAAAATTAATTAATTTTTTTTTTAATAATTTAGCTGTGCAGCAGTCGTAAGAAACATTCTTAATCCTTATCCCGAGAAGCTAAATTCAAAACCTCTGCTAAATAGGTAAAAAGTAGCTTATTCCAGTTTATGTTTCTGGTGCTAAATGGACCGGACTTTTGGCAGATTTCCTTATTTAAAATAAATATGATCCAGTTTTTGTTAGGATGTCCTCCATGAAAGCATTATTTTCTTAAAATAGATTGTGAACATGTTTTCTCTCATAATTATTTTATCACCATTGCAACTCCACAGCATAGCAGTTTTCCATATATTTCATTTTTTTTAATGTTTTTGTGAATTGAAAAGTTTTAAGTGTAATAAATTGTCCACATAGCTAATGTATCATTTTATAATCTTGTACTTCGATTTTCAGTTTCCTTTGTGAAATTAATCTTTAACGTACACTGCAGCTCCCCCCCCAAAAAAAAAGTTCTATGTCTCCCATTGTACTGGGCCAGTTGATGAAATTCAAACTGCATTTTTCATGTCTCAAAAGCGTGACTTCGGATATGTATTAGATTTATACACTCACTTCCAAAAGTTAAGCATGGAGAGGAAAATGCTAATTTCCGGAAGCCAGTCAGAATTGAAGAGGATGCAATTCGCTGCAGAGGTAGATGGAAGTATGCAAATATGTTAGGTAACAGCCAATCGCGCTTTCATGTCAAGAAATAAGCAAAAACTTATGAGAAGCCAGCTTTATGAAGGATTACAGAAGTTGATTGTAAGTGCTGATAGAAGGTGTTTAAAACCTTCGTACAATTTGTTATCAAGACATACGTGTTTCTATGACTTCCAGAAGACGAGCTGTGGGGTGCATTGAAGCAAGTTAGTCGATCACAGATGTTGCTCTTTTCTTCGGCGTTCATCAATCTGTAATTTCACGTTTATGGAAACAATTCCAAACCACACAGACAGTTGTCCGAAGGCCCGTAGCCGGTCGCCCAAGGGTTACAACCCCCGCGGAAGATCGATTTATTGCTATTGTAGCCAAGCGGAATCGCAGAGCGACCTCCACACGTGTGACATCTATGGTTACAGCGTCCATTGTTAAGGCAATATCTGCAACTACTGTACGCCAAAGATTACATATGAGTAGACTGTACGCCCGGGTACCTTGAGTTTTTGTTCCTCTATTCGTCCAATCAAGAGGGGCACGACTACAGTGGTGCCGGGAACATGTCAACTGGAATGTGTCTGACTGGGGCAATGTCATGTTTACTGATGAGTCTAGATTTGCTCTGGAGCTGGATGACAAGCGTATAAGGATATGGCTTGAACAACGAACACGCAATCAGTCCCAAAACATCACCGAACATCACACATTCTGAGGCGGAAGCATTATGGTGTGGGCAGGGATTTCATTAGGATAGAGCACTGACCTGCACATCTTTAAACAGGGTTCGTTGACGGCTATCCGGTATCGAGATGAAGTCCTAGAACCCATTGTGAGATTGTACGCTGCAGCAGTTGGCCCTACTTTTGTTTTAATGGACGATACCGCACATCCCCTTAGAGCTGACATCGTCGATGACTACCTGGAGAGTGAAGGAATTGCGCGTATTGTGTGGCCAGCATATTTGCCCGATCTTAATCCCATTGAAAATCTTTGGGATGCTCTCGGCCGTACTGTATCTTCATGTTTCCCACCTCCAGCCACTCTTATTGAGCTGGAAACTGCTCTACAAGAAGAATGGCAATTGCTTGATTCTGCAGTGGTTGACCACCTAATTGAAAGCATGGTAACAAGGTGTAAAGTTTGTATACAGATGAGGGGGGATCACATACCCTATTAATGTCCTTTTTTTTTTTCATTTTATGCTGTTTATTTTCACTTTATACATAATTCTGTTAAGTCTCCAGTATGTCATTATCTGATAACTTACAAAAATTTAATATTGTTTTCATTTCTGTAAATAATTATTGATTTTGTTTTATGCATAAATATATATGCATATTTTGCGTCTTCGTGCTTAACTTTTGGAAGTGAGTGTATATAGCATTGTTCAAATGTAGGTATTTTGGCACAAAATCAGACTTTTTCTGAAATGACATGCCAATTTTTTTCCATATTTCGATTCTACGACTAGATTATGCCAAGCTCCCAAGTTTTGTAAAATTTGCACAAGTAATTTTTAAAAAATGAGCTTTCAAAATTTTAGCTACTCTATGTTAATTCAATCAGGTATGTATTTATGAATATCTCTTTTTTTTATGAAACTTATTTAATTCCTTCCTATAGATTTCAAAATTTAGGTTCATTCCAAATAAAATTCACCCATTTTTTATGATTTATTTTTAAAATTTGTATTTTTTAAATAATTTTTATAAATGTTTTGGAAAAAATTTTGAATTAAAACCTGTAAAATTTTTACAATTACCTTAAAGTAGATGTATTTCTAAGCATACCTGCAAAAAACTACAGCTTTTTATTCAAAATTTCCGAAGATATTCATAAATTTATATATTGCTGCGTTTTGAAATTTGGCATATTTGTTGGAAGCGATAATATTGAAAATGTGGTTTACACAGTTTGTTAAAATTATCTGAAAGTAAAAATGATGTGACTCTTTTCCCACTACTGCACAATGGAAGGGAAAGGAAAATAGGTTGCCATGTATTAAGAAGTTCGCCAAGCTGAAAAAAAATGCGCGAAGTTAAATTTTTGAATTTCTCCTTAAATTTCACACCAAATTTTGCAAAATATGATATTCAGGCATAATTTGAATTGTAGAATCGAAATATGGAAAAAAATCAGTATGTCATTTCAGAAAAAGTCCCATTTTTTGTCAAAATAACTATATTAGAACAAAGCTATATATAAATCTAATATATATCCTAAGTTGCGCTTTTGAGACATGGAAAACACAATTTGAATTTCACTCCCTCCCCCGCAGTGTACATATGAATAGAAAGTAGTGTTAATCCTGTGTCTGGTATGTGGATGGCCTCGTTAGTAACCATGAGTAGGTCAGAGGATAGGGATTTCAGCTTCTTTGTAAAAGAATTCCACTTGTGAAGGCAAAAGATAAATTATGATAATTGTATAATAATAAAATTTTTAAATTTATATATATTTCTCCTTGCAAATATGTAATTGGATACTTAAAATAAAAATTTTTCTTAGGTCACATCAAGACACAGAGAAGAGGACACAAGTGAATATTGTGAAAATGACGGTAATGTATTTGTTAGTTAATACTGGAATTGTTTGAAGATGTATCACGTAGTTATTCTTGAAAGTTTAAAGTTGTATTATTATAAATCAAGAACATTCTTTTGCATAAAATTTAGCACAAATTATCCTTCTCGTTTGAGTCTGATTAAGCTGATAATTAGTTGATTTTTTTGTGAATTGAAAAAAAAATATTATGATTAATATACTATTATTACTTAACTTCAACAAGAGTATTGTACAATTTTAATTATGAATTCCATTACCTAAGTTTATGATTAGTTTACATTTTCCAATGTTAATACGTTAATACGTTTCATATTAAATATCTGTGTTAGTGGCAATTGCAAACATCAATGAAATATGTAATTCATTGATTATTCTGCAGTTTCTGTATTGGTTGCCTTAATATCATAAATTTCCTCAAATTTTGATTCTATGAAACCAGTGATTTCTGATTATATAAAAGAAGCTCCCCTTTTCTAGTCCAGAATAACTATTAATTTCGTTTTGGCATTTTGCGTCAATTCACTAAAAGCATTGTTTCACTTTTCAAATTGTTGCCACCAAATTTATCGCTGTGTATTATATTTAAAGAAATTAAATAATGAAGAATCTGCATAAATGTATATATGTTTCTCGCATTGTGATAAAGCAATGGTACCTAGAGCCATCAAATTTTGAATATTAAACGTTTCCACCCGAATATGGGCATTTGGAAGCCCAAATTTGGAATTAACCAGGTTGTCTATTAGCCTAGTTCACTGCTTAAAGAAGCAGGTCCAAACTCCTGATATGATATTTGAAAGATATTCAAGTCTTGAGTTATCTAGATTTGTGTTTGCACCACCGCAAAATCTGTCAGTCAACTGTCACTTTTACCCTTCACTTAAATAATGCCTCGATTGAACATAATGAATGCCGATTAGTCCCCGAATTGTGCAAGCAATCAAGACTTAACTAGGAATCTGTATCACAGGTTTTCGTGTATCAGTAAACTGTACTAACCACCATGATATCTAGTATGGCAAGTTAACAATTACCTAGCTGTAGCTTTTAATTTATGAAACCATAATACTTGGTAATGATGTTAGAAATCAACTCTGCTACAAAAGCTAGTTTTTGGTGTGATAAAATTATAACACTAGATATAATTATTGAATGCTGTGTATTAAATATGATTTATTTATAGTAGTTAGATGCATCTGTAAATTTGGAACTTAGTATTGTTCTGAATTATTTACTACTGTTGTATATAAAAACTTAAATTATATTTCTTTTTTATATGATTAAGTTTATACTGTCCTGATTTGAGGTATGGAAGACTTTAGAAATTACAGGATATTCACAAAATGCCTTAATTACTTTTTTGATTTTAGAATAATATGGTTCTGGTAAAATTGGTGGACAAAGGTAAAAAATAGATGTCATATTCTAATTGAGCAGTGTAAATGCCAAAATAATGTCCTCTTCCCCCCCCCCAAAATGGCACTGAGTAAAAGAGTGGTGCTTCTAAATATATTTTGTAAAATCTTGATTGTTGATTCAACGTATATTTTTGGTGTTTGACTAAGACTTCATTTGCTATTTGAGTTTTTAATAGTTTTGTGTATTATAACTGTTAATATGAATACAATTTATCTATTATTTACAGATATACTCATTGTAAAATTGCGGAAAGGACAAGAGTTAAAAGTTCGTGCTTATGCTAAAAAAGGCTTTGCAAAAGAACATGCCAAGTGGAATCCAACCTGTGGTGTTGCATTTGAGTACGATCCTGACAATGCTTTTCGGCATACCACATATCCAAGACCAGAAGAATGGTTTGTATTTTTTTCTTCTTTTTCCATGTGTTCTTGATCTGTGCAGATATTATTTGTTAAATATGTTCTGTTAAATAGTCAGTATAGCAATATTAATTTTTTTTCATAATAACCTTAATTTTTTTTCTTGCATTCTACTAGATAAAAGTGTATACTTTTTATTAATTCAGAGGTTCCCAACCAGGGGAGGATTTCATAATATCATGGAGATGCAGTCAGTCTGACTTCACCCATTTTCTGTTGTGCCATTAAAAATGATGTAAATAAATATACATGAATTTTTTTACTTTTTGGAAATGGGTAAAATTTTGACTATTCTCTTCTTCATGTGAATCAGAAAGTCATATTCTGACATTGAAGATAGCACATGATTTGCATGTGACGTCATTGTAGGTCAAAAATTTTTCGTTAATGTGAGCATTTTAAATAAATAGCTGCTGTTGGCTACTTTTTTGTTTTAGGCTAGCATAATTGACACGATATATTACTGCCACTTAATTCTTTTATTGATATTGAGAAAATGTTGTTATATTACATTAAATTTAAATCATGACATCATACGTATTATCCTGAAATGTGAAAAGTTTTTTTTTCTTGGTTTGGCAATAAAAAAATTTATTTACTAATTGGTTGTTGCTTGGAAAGAATGAACTGATTTCATTAATATTGAAATGTTTTTATACATTTGCTTTTCAGGCATACATGGAAATCCTAAATTTTGCTTTGGCTGCAGCCCGCTAGTCAGAAATATTATCAGGAACATACGGCACATGCAAAATCAGTGAAATTCCATGCAAATACTAAACATTATGTGACTGTGATGCCATCTATTGATGGTTGAATGGGAGAAAAGCAGGATGCGCTTTTAAATAGATGTGTAAATTGCATACCTGCAAAAATTGTGAGATGCACAAATTTTGTTACTTTTGTGTTGTCCAAAGGAATTGTGTGATAAGCCATTAGAGGGTTAACCTTTTCAAAAATGGCTAAATGTTACTTGCAGGCAGTTATTCAGGTTGTCTGTTAACCAACACAACCCACAAAAGTGCTGAAAAATTGTCTGAAATCATATTTAAAACATAGGTAAAAGGTGTGTACAAGTTATGAAAAGCACATGTTAATAAATTTTGTATTTCCTTAAAGTAGCTACTGCCTTTAGTTGTCAAAATTGGCAAACTCAATTACTAAGTGTGCTAGGTTTAGATTTTAAGTATTAGTAAAGGCTTTTGCATTGTTTGCCTTAACAAGAAAGTGCTGTAAATTTTGGTGTATGCTCTAATAATGAAAACGAATAGACCATGAATGTAATTGATATGCATCAGCTTTTGGTACCATGAAACATAATTGCTCCTTACTCTTCTTACATCACATGATATAGCATCTTAACTTTTCTTAATCATTAAAATTAATTTGAGAGTGGAAAATTAAACTAGTATCAGAAGCTCAGGAAGAACTCTAGGTTGGACTAAGTATTGTAATAAAAGTAAACTTATATAGTCGAACTAAGTATTGTAATAAAAGTGCATATACGTTCATACTGGAATAACAGTGGGAGCAGTGCTTATGCTATAGTAGATATATTTCTGAAGGTGTAGGGGAAATAAGTGTTATGTTATAAGTTAATCGTAAAATGTTTTTAAAGAAATTCTTATCTTAAAAAACTTATTAAATAATCTTTAATTTTTACTTTTTAGGCCGAAAAGTGAATATTCGACGATTGATGAGGATAAAGGTAAACTTTAAAGCCATGTGTATTCATAGGATTTATTTGATTACTGTTTTCTTTATTTATAAAAATATGTAGTATGTTTTAATGAAATACTTTTATTTTGAATGATATTTGAAACATTGGGTGTCAAATCTCTCTCTCTCCCCCTAATATTTGTAGCTATTTTAAAAATCATTTAAAAGCTATTTAAGGAATGTGAATAAAATTTTATGTAAATAGAGCATATCAAAGCATTTTATGGGATTTTGAAAGTTGTTTATGTTCATTAAATGCTGCATAGAAAAATTAAAAATAACTAGTGTGAAAGGATAACTTACCCTTCAAATGATCAGTATGGGCACTTTTTGCTTCACAATGCATACAGCTACGCAGTTTTCTAAATTTTGCCACATGTTGATCAATATATTGGGTGTGGCAGTGAA
>KK121484.1:291246-315066 GCA_000611955.2 Stegodyphus mimosarum | reverse complement strand
CTAGTAAGTCAATCGGATTTTTTTTTTTTTTTAAGCTTTTGTATAAAATAAAAGGTGCCCTTTTTTACCGTTCATCATTTACTTGTGATATTTAAAGTGAAAAACATGTCAGTAGATAAAATACATTTATGACACTGCATTTTATATGAATTCCAAAAAGGAAGCAATGCATCGGTTGCATGCAAAAATTTATGTGCGGTATTTGGAAAATATATTGTAAATATTTGTACTTGTCAAAGATGGTTTAACAAATTTCATTCTGGGGATCTGAGCCTCAAAGAAAGTGATCGATCTGGACAACCATCTAAAATTGATAATGACGTTTTGCGATCCATGTTGGATAATAATCCACATTTAACAAGTCGAGAAATTGCAGAAGAGTTTGGCATTCATCATACAACTGTTGGAGATCACATTAAATCTCTTGCGTTTGTGTTAAAGCAAAGTGTTTGTGTTCCACATGAATTAACAGAAAAGAATTTGCTAATCATGTAAGATCGTGTTCATCACATCTGATTAGACACAATGTGGAGCCGTTTTTGGACAGGCTGGTTACTGGAAATGAAAAGTGGATTCTTTATGAGAATATTAAGAGAAAAAAATCTTTCTGAAAGCCAGGAACATCATTAGCAATAGTTCCAAAAACAAGTATACATCAATGAAAAAGTACTGCTTTGTTTGTGGTGGGACAGGAAAGGTCCAGTGTACTACGAGGTGCTGAAACGGGAAAACCATCAAGGCGGATCTGTACTGCAATCAGCTGTATAAATTGAATGCAGCTATCAAAGAAAAAAGGCCAGCATTAGCGTCCAGAAAAGGAATAGTGTTCTACCACGATAATGCAAGCCCGCATACTGCAATGGTGACAAAACAAAAACTGAATGCGTTAGGATGGGAAGTCCTTAGTCACCCACCGTATTCACCTGACATTGCACCATCTGATTATTACCTGTTCAGGTCTCTGCAAAATTATTTAACGGGAAAAAAATTCAAGTCATTTGAAAGTGCTTCTAAGGCAGTTGCTGACTATTTTAACTCCAAGGATGAGAACTTCTACAAAACAGGAATTCACAAGCTACCTGAAAGATGGCAACAGGTTGTAACAAATAACGGAGCATATATAATTGATTAATATTAAACACATATTTTTATAAATGAATTCAAATATTTTCTTTAAAATACGACAGAACTTTCCCTCCAACCCAATAATTTATAAAAAGGAATAATGAGCAAAACAAGCAAAAGTCTGGAAATAGATCTAAAAAATATAAATTCCAGGGTAACCAAGCTGAGATATTCTCTCCTCCAAAATGTCTCAATGCTTCTCGTAAAGTATTGATTCATTTCCTGTATATACTGAATGATATAGATTTTACAAGATATTTACTTATTGATAAAAGTATTGTTTTTAAAATGATAGAAGATTATGTTATATGCGAAATTTATGGTGAAATTTCTTATACTTATCATCAAATATAGTAGATGGACTTTGTGTAAAAATTGGAATTTCTTGTCACTTTTGTCATAAACTATGATCCTTTCAAAAAGCAGCAATAATAGGTAAATGAAAAAGTTGGCAGAAATAAATTCCAGGTTTGTGAATGTTACGCATGCTCTATGTCATGAACTATGCAAACTAAAGTGCAAAATATTTGTGGAATAATGGATTTGCCTCCACCTATTACACTAAAAGCTTACAATTCATTGAATAAACAAACAAAAGATGTCTCTTTTTTGGTCACTAAAAAGAGCATGTCTCCTGCTGTCAAAAAAGAGATTAAGTGTAATAATGATAATTTGGATTTGACTGTCAGTGAAATGTGCATATCTCTTTATTGGAGTGTGTACAGTGATAGAAGTATCTTGGAGAAAAGTGGTTGATATGGAATGTGCAGTTCTTCATTTTGAAAAGGTGACAATTATTCAAAAGATGCAAGATTTGGAAACCAGTATGAGAAGTGGCAGGCAGAAAATTCCGGTGGTTTTGCAGTGATGATGTAAGTTGTTAGGATGCAGCAAATTTTTCATTCTTCCAGAGTTATAATAAGTTACAATGTGTGGTAAACATAGTGAATTCATGAATGCGAAAGCATTCAATGTTATTCAATGATCAGAACCTTATGGAGATTTAGCTGTTATTAAAATAAAATGTGTCAGACACATTCTGAAAAGAATACTAGATTGCAAAAGCAAGAAATGAAGGGCAAAAGAAGCTTAGTGGCGGTAAAACTCTCAGTGGAAAAGGTTGCCTAATGGATGATATAATAAACAAATATGGAAATGTTATGGAAATGCCATTTGAAAATATTGCATTCTAGCAGTGATTTCATAACCAGAAGATCTTTTCTGTCTTGCCAGGTAAAACTTGTATAATTGTAATTTATGAATTAATTTGTTTCAGATTAAGAAATCCTACAGAATTTGTACTGTGTTATTGTTTTTGTCTCATTCAATATGCCAACATCCTATATATTTCACATATGTGTATTTCTTTTATTTGCTTTACAGTCAGATGAAGGAAATTTGTTTTATATAATTTCAATTACTTCATTGTATTTTGTAAAATTATTCATTTACTCATATTTACTTGGGTAATTAATTCATTATATTGGATCTACAAAATTAAAAATTAAATTTCGGTAAAAACACTTTTTAATTCATTTCATGAAGTCTGTAATTGTCAATATCATGGGTTGTCAACTAGGCGGAAATTTCATAGTTTCAGAAGGGAATGTGGCCAGCATTTTATTTTATGAATATAAAAAACTAGTTTATTCAAATTTTGGTACTTATTTGAATACTTAATCAGGTACTAATATTTATCCAAGTTTTGATACTTACTTCTCTTGAATAAGTTTGATTTTGGTACTTATTTGAATACTAAATCAGGTACTAATATTTATCCAAGTTTTGATACTTACTTCTCTTGAATAAGTTTGATACTTAGTTTTCTGTACTTTTCTTGTTTAATTTATGAAACACATTACAAATAGTCTAAATTTAAATATATGTATATGTATTTTTCGAGTTTTGGAAAGGGAGGTATGATAGCACTGGCGAAAGGGATGCAGGGGATAAAAAAGGTTGATAAGCACTAATCTGTACAACTGTCTTGAGGAACTGACTGTTCAACTGAACTGACTATTCATGTGTGCTAAATATGGCATGAACTAGATTATCGTTAAATGTAGTTTTATATGCTTGTTGGTTGTTAATATCTCTAATGCATTTTTTTAATAATTTTATTTGGTGATTGAACTTTCTTTAATCAAGTTGCAGATGGCCATTAGGTATGTACAGTTACATTAAGTAGAACTCCTCTCTCATCTTTGAAGCGTTAAATATTGTCTGGCATACTAAAATCTCACCGTTTTCTATATTTTGTGTTAATTTTTGTTGATATGTATATTGAGATTTTTTTTTTTCATAATTTGATCACGTATTTTCTTTCTTTCTTTCTTTTTTTTTTTAAATGTAGCTGAGGCTGATTATATTCCTGATGGAAAACCAAATAAATTTTATTTTAATGTTGAATCTTGTGGAGCCATTAGACCAGAGAATATTGTCCTTACTGGGCTTCATGTCCTGAAGAAGAAACTGAGTGATCTGCAAACACAGCTCAGTCATGAAATGCAAACTGATGCTCTGTCTATTTAATCTGTGCTGTGAAATATGTGGTCATCCATAAGAGTGGCTTGAATGTCAATCATTATGTACATTGTTCCATTATTCACTGTTATTTTTTTTAAATGTGAATTTTTTTTCCTTGTATGGAGTATGTTCAAGCATACCTTACTGTTATACTCACTCTTAGCAAATTTTAATAAATTAGTTTTGGATTAAGCTATGTGTTTGTTGTTTTTCTCAGTGTTAAATTATTCCATAAAAACTAGCCGCTGCGCGGCCAGCCTTCGTCTGGCTTTTTAAGTGTACCAGAAAAATGCCTAAAGAGAACACCAAACATTAAATTTGAAAACTGCTCAGAATTTTACTCTGCAGAACAATTTTATCGAAAAACAAACAAACAACAACGGGAAAAAAAATTCAGCTAAAAATGCATTACACATAAAAAGCATACAATGAAATAAGCAATACAAATATTACTTATCCTAGTAAATATCCCTTAATACAAATATTACTTATCCTAATAAATAAATTAACCAACTTCCCTTTGCAAAATCTTAAGAACTCAAATGGTATAAACAGATTAAGAACTTGAACAGATTAAAAAATATCATGCAAAGCTTTTTTATAATTAAAATTATATATAATTAAAACATAATATTACAATGAAATAAGCAATATCCCTTGTAAAATGTTAATTATCCTAATAAAGTAATTAAACAATTTACCGTTGCAAAAAGAAACAACTTTTTAATTTCTTAAACTTTTCAGTCTCTTAAAAACAGTAACATAAGAAATACGATGAAAAATTGTTGCCAAACCGAAATTTTTAAAAAAATGAAACTATTCAAAATGATGCAATTTCATCAAAAATCTATCAACAACAATAAGAAAGGGAAATTGTTGCCAAAACTACATTTTAAAATATATGAGATGTGAGAAGTGTATTCGGAAGCTTCATTTAAAAAATTAAAAAAAAAATACAAAATATTATTATTTTTCCAAAATTCCTTTTTTAAAAGGAGTCGAAAGGATTAAAGTTCAATGTGTCCAAAAATCAAAGGAAAATAAACAGCACATTTTTAAAATAAGTTTTTTTTAAAAAAATTCCGCTGAAAAGGTGTTAAGCTCACCTTCCTAAATAAATTCGTATTTAATCGATTTATTGAAATACGAAATTTATTTTAAGTTCGTAAAATAACTAAGTGTCTACGCTTTACGACAATGTAAAAATGAAATGTATAGAGTGAAATCTCGATTTTCTGTAGCCCATTATGTCTCAAAATGACGTGATTTGGTCACAAAACATAAAAAAAATTCTAAATCGAATTTCGAAAAAATCGCTTCGAGGTGCACTGGCTCTTGTGTAGATACACCTATGTACCAAATTTCGTGGCCCTGGGTCTATTAGTTTACTCGCAACACGAACGAAAGACACACACACACAGACTCTTTGTTTTATTATATGTAGAGATTACAAAGCTTCCTTGTTTACCAAAGCTCTAATTCTATTACAATTTTAATTTAATCTAATGGCTGACAAAGTAGGCCGGTTGGTTGTCTGTTAAAACTCTAACTGTAGTTTAATATGTAAATTGAGATTATTTTTATTTATCATATTAACACTATATATAACATATCTTCAAAATAGGTTGCGTATTTTTTAAACACTTCCTGCAATAATAGTGGTATTTAAAAATATTGTAATATTCTTTGTAAGTAGCTTTACAAGTCGAGTGGTGTAGAAATAGAGTGTAAAGCAGATGAGAATGGGAAGTGCTGCCTCATGAGAAAAAAATTTATCGAGATGGACTACTTTGATTTCAGAAATGTATGCTTTTGGTGCATATTACTGGGGAAATATTGAGGAATGAAGAGTCAATAATAAGTTCTATTAACTGACTATGGACTGAACTAAAAGTTTTTAGGTCTACAATGTGAATTGATGGCTAAATAATTTGTTCTCCTGATGAGGAGGGACCTGTAGCTGCTCTCGAAATCGATTGAGTGTTTTAGTAAATGTATGCCAAATACAAGGTTGTTTCAGCGATTTTGATAGTTAAAATAATGGGTCATTAATGTAGTGAAATATTGTATTTGATAAAGTAGTTTGCTTTTTATACTAATTGCTAAGAAATAAATTCTAATCAGAAACAATCTTTCATCAAATAATTCACCTACATTTTGATTTCTTTAAATGTATCTAAAATGTAAGGAGGACTCTTATTTTCAAGCAAATATGGTAAGTATTTATTTTAGCAATGGTTAACACATCGCATTTTTAAAAACATTTAAGGAATTTCTGTTGGTTCTTACACCACTGTGTATCAATCCTCAACATCATTATTTTCACATGCTGATAATTATACTTTCTTGAGTGTGATGGATATTGATAAATAAGGATCGACGTAATCAAAGTAAATCATTTAAAGAAAGCTGAAAAGCTTTATTGATTATTAGTAATAAACCCTGCTGTAATTTTACACATTTCGAAAAATAAGCTTGTTTCAGAGATATTGCAACAACTCCATTTATTACTGATAAATTACTGGTGATTAAATGATTAATTACTACTTACTGATGATTAAGTGATTACTCCATTTATTACTGCACTTATTACTGATAAAATTTCACATCTTATAAAGGTTTTAATGATGCAGTTAAAAAATCTTTTGCTTAATTATTTAAAACTCGGCTGCTGAAATTACGCATGGATCTTTCACATCGCTCTTTGCAGAGAATCGGCACTCATGAAAGAATGATCTTAAATCAAAAGGGATGTTAATCCCAAATAGGATATTAGTCTGGAAATGGATTTTCTATTGAATCACTACATTCGCCGTATCACTTTTTAGATTATTTCCACCAAATGTTATTGTCTTGTATTATATTTAAAGAAATTGAATAATGATGAACCTGCATGAATGTATGCATGCTTCACGCATTGTGAAAAAACAATACCTAGAGCCATCAAATTTTGAATAACGTAGGCCTTCCCACGAACATGGGCATCTAAAAGCCCAAATTTGGAATTTCAAATTTGTTTTATTATCTGTTTTATATTTTGTAAAACTTTAACACGTTTGTGATTAACATACTGAACGATATCAAACCGAGCAGTGGCAACACTGTACAGAATATATAAAAAAAAAAAAAAAAAACATTTTTATCTCCAGTGCGCAAGACTGTTTGTCGGAAATTCTAAATATTTTCTGATTTTGCTGTTGAATCGAATTTTATGTGGTGTGTAAGTACCAAGAACGTGATATTAAATGAATAAAGTAAACATGCAAAATGTTAATAACAAAGAGAGTTTTATAAAGCCATCTTAGTAAGAAAACTGAACATATATATATATATATATATATGCTATGACTAAATCGGAGAAATCTAAACGGACGGAGTTGGGAATTCTTAAACGTATACTGCTATGCTGCTTTTAAAATTTTTATCATTTTACTGTTGAATTATATACGGCGAAAGTGCGAAGAAAACTATGCTTAATAAGACAAAAAGAACAAAAAAAAAAAATGTTAGCAGAAGTGAGTGTAACAATAGGCAGGTAGACTGCGAGGATCAGCAAGAGCGTAAAAAACCTCAAGAAAACCCTTTTGGGCAACTGTTAAAATCTGAAACCTTTCAGATTTTTTTTCTAAGATAATTTTGAAAAAGCTGATTTCAGCTTTAAAAAAAAAATGATAATAAGTTTCAATTCATGGAATTCATTCAGTACATGGATTTTTCAGCCAAACGTGTATCTAAAAAACTGTCTTTTAAGTAGATTTTACGTACAAATCCTAGTATTTCACGTTTTATTCGTATAATTCTTTTCTTCTCTTCTGCTTCACTCATAAATATAAAATATGTAATGAAAATACAAGCTGTAAACAGACTTATTTAATGCAGCAGACAATCAAACTGAATTTTATCATGCAGATTTAGAGAATGAAAAATTAAGCCGAAATGGGATCGATTTAATGCTTGTTTTGGATTAATGCCATAAACGTTACAGCGGATTTACGACTACGGGATTGAGAAGACTTTCATCTGTTTATCATGCTAATGCCATTTTTGAAATAGGATTACAAATATTGAAAAGAAAGATTCGCTATCTATTAGATATGCTGATACAGCCGTCATTCGTCATCGCTTTTATTTCGACAAAGAAAACAAATTGCATACACGAAGTTATTCTACGAATGTCGATGTGGAAAGAGTTTTCTAATGTATGCTAAGACCATTATACCTTTGATCGTCTGCACGTAAGACCTCTTCACGGCTTTGGAAATTTATTCCCCTATGAAAAGTAGGTCGAAAATTCATGTGATTATTGACGAAGTTAAACAACTAGAATCAGCGTAATGTTTGTAAATTTTTCAGGACTAGTTTCCATGATTTAAATACAGAACCATCTTCCTCAGCTCGCTTTGCAATTGATATAGAGCTTTTTTAATCTGTGGAAGAATTTTACGGCGATTTAATTTTTGGTTCAGTGAACCTTCAGCCTCTTACTTGGTTGAGAGACTTGTCTCAATTTTCCGCGGATCGCCTTCAAAAGTAATTTCCTATCCCTAAGCAAGTAAGGCATTTTTATGCAATTGCTTTACAGATTTCGGAACCATTCACAATAATATGCTTAATGAAAACTTTTCCCACATGTAACTCTATCTTTTGTAATAATTCCTTGGTAATCCCAGGCAGAGATCATAATTTATTTCACCAATGGTTGTGTATGTTGAAGTATTTGGAGTCGTGGGAAGAATCACTGGTTCGACAACGGTTTAAATTTTAGTCAAATTATTTAATTCCCATTTCATCAAATATTGTTATTCCAGATAAAGAGCTTTCACCTTAATCATCAAATATTGTTATTCCAGATAAAGAGCTTTCACCTTAATCATCAAATCTTCATATCAATAACTTTGCATCAAGCAATGAGGGATGAACAAAACACAAACGTCTATCTTCTTCAAAGTTTGTGTTAAAATCTGGATATTGGTATCGATGGAATCTGTTTAGCTTGCGATATTTTCTCGTATTTTTCAATTTCTTGTTTGATGACCTTCTTTCTTTCTACCTCACAGCAGGTTACAGGTACTTACAGGTGTTAGGTTAGAGTCACCGGTAAATATCGCACTAGGTTAGAGGCATTTAGCTGCGCGGCACGCATTTAAAAGTTATCAGGCGAGGTTTCAAAACATTCCGCGTAGCCGGTGTATCGTTTCCGTAGCTAGGCGAGACTTCACTTCCAGCAGGGCTGGTGTTTTTAGGAATCCTCTCGTTTAAATCATTGCTACCAGAATCTCGTTTCTCAGAAATGTCTCGTCTAGCAGGGACCATAGTTAGATGTGATAACCTCTTAAGAAAGAGTTCAGATTTAAAGCTCGAGCCGTGGGATTGAGAGACCCGCGGTGTAGCAGGGTGAGGGGTTTTAATCTTTCTTTGAAGGGTCTATGTACAATATCCGGCCCTCCCGCCTAATATGGAGGATGATACGGGTTGTCGCCTTAGTTGCATTTATTTGCTGGAAGAGAAATGTGTGTTGTTGTTGTCGCTTATGCTCACTTGTCTGATAGAGTCAGCCCAAGCCCTCGAGAATTCTTGTGTCAAGGAGCGCTAGATTACGCCTGCCGTTGGCAATAGCCTTGAGCACCTAACAGGTGACAGTACGATTTGGCTCAGTTCCGTCCCCAATTTTGATGGAGAGCACCCCAGGGGGACGGGTACGAGGGTCTACCACCCCTCTCCCCTTCCACCGAACCGCATGAGAGGACTTTCGGCTCGCCGCATATTTAGAGTGCCGCACCGACACTATACATTTACAAACATCCATGCCTTCTCCGGGATTCGAACCCGAGCCCTTCGGCACGGCAGTCAAAGACGTTAACCACTATACCGGTTGGGCGGCTGGAAGAAAAATGTGATTGATTCTGTTCCTCATATCCGTAGTAGCCCATAGTTCAACTTTTATTGAAATATACGGATTAACATCCTCATCAGAGGGCTCTTATACTGTCCACCTGATATATCTGCAAGATATTATACAAGCACAGCCAATACTTCAGTTTGAAGTGCAAAGGACACATAATGTTTGCAGTCAGTGATTAGTCCTTCTGCGCTGTCTAACTAGAAAGCGTAACATCAGATCAATTCCACAACAAGCCACGACGTGGCAAGGATTGCGAGGTTGAGCCTGTCGTTGGCAATAGCCTTGAGCACCGGACAGGTGACAGCCCGACGTTGCTCAGTTCCACCCTCAATTTTGAAGGACAGCAGCCCGGATGACGGATCCCAGGATCTACCACTTCTTTTCTCCCACCACCAACCTCTCGAGAGGACTTTCGGCTCGCCGCATTTTGAAAGCGCCCCCGTGCTGCACAGACATTTACAAACACTTCTCCGGGATTGGAGGCAGTCAGCGTTATTAAAAACTATTCCGATTAGGTTCCGCCATAGCTTCTATAGAGTATTGGGCACTGAGTTTCGGAACAGGAGACATGGAAAATATGCGATACTCCGCCGGGATTCAAACTCTGGAACTCTCGATTGTTAGCCGACCGTACTTCCAATTACACCACGAGGTAAGAAGGGAGAAATACACTACAATCTCCTCTACTTAGAGGGAGACTGAGAAGGCTGAGACCCAACTGACAGACTGTGATGGTGACGAACCATCACCGCATTTTTAATTTGAGAGTCACCGTTTCAACCTCTCTGTCATGTAGTTTTTTAGTCCAAAGGGCGTTAGCTCAGAAAATCTATTAATTTCGTTTTGGAATTTTGCTTTGGTTCATTTTTCAAATTGTTGCCACCAGATATTAGAACCCTGTTTTATATCTAAAGAAATTAATTAATGAAGAATCTGCATAAATGTATTCATTTTTCTCCCATTGTGATAAAACAACGGTACCTAGAGCCATCCAATTAGGAATGACTTAATCCTACTGCGAATATGGGCATCTGGAAACCCAAATTTGAAATCTGGAACTTGTTTTATTATCGATTTCATATTATCATTAGTTACCACTTTAAAATATTAAGAACCTTAAACACAAGGCAATGCAAAGCGCAACTAAAGAGCGCAGGTCGCACGGAGACCTAGCTAGTTATAATGTACACTGCTGTCCAAAAGTTAAGCATAAATTGTAAAATGCGAAAAACATGGAGTAAATATTCGTAAAATTATTCCAAATTTCTTGCGGATATTAATTGGGTGAAGAAGAAACATTGGATTTGTGCGAAACTTTTCAGTCGACTACGTCCTGCGCGAAACGCCTGCGCATGTCGGAACGCAGAGAAACCGATTCACGCAGCATAGGCAATTCAGACAAGTTTCGGTCAACTGCTTTGAGAAAGAACGTTGTTAACCATCAAACAAGGTGAATGATGGCACAAAGACGCCAACTGGAAATGTTTGTGAAAGAAGAATCGTTGGAATGCTGGAATCCGGACGATCACAAACGAAGTGTCTCGAATTCTGAATGTGAATCAGTCTGTGATCTCAAGACTGTGGCAGAGGTTTCAAAGAACGGAAGATGTTACCCGACGACCAGTATCAGGTCGACCAAGAGTCACAACCCCTCGCCAAGACCGATATCTGGTAATAAGTGCGCGACGTCAGAGGGGCAGTACTGTTAGAGTACTGGGTTCGGCGCTCACAGTCGCCACAGGAATACGAATTTCGAGACAAACTGTTTACAGGAGACTCAATCATGCTGGCCTGTATGCCAGAAGACCAGCAGTCTGCGCAGAAACGCGCTCGTTTGAACTGGAGTTTTAAACATCAACATTGGAGTGTGGGAGAGTGGGCCAATGTGATGTTCAGTGACGAGTCTCGGTTTAGTCTGAACACTGATTCTCGTCGGGTAACGATATGGAGAGAATGTAGAACACGTTTTGAACCAAGAAACATATCGGAAAGACATCATTTTCCATCAAGGGGAGTAATGGTATAGGCAGGCATCATGATGGACGGCCGCACAGACCTCCCATGTCACCGAGCGGTGCTGGTTGATGACTTCCTTGAAACGGAAAACATCCAGCGCATGTTTTAGCCTGCGAACTCTTATGAATTAAATCCTATCGAGCATGTATGAGATATGCTTGGGAGACAAATAGCAGCCCTTTCGCACCCACCAAGCTCCGTTACAGAACTCAAGAGAACTGTCCAAGAAGCTTGGAACCGTTTGTGCCCACAACTCATTCATCATCTCATAGCAAGTATGGTAAATCGCTGTGCAGCGTGCCTGGCTGTCAGAGGTGACCACACGCCTTATTAAACTGCAGCATCAGTAATTTATTTAATGTTTTCTTTCATTTTTTCTTTAAAGTGTGAACCCTTGCTATTCTCAGTTTTCTTTCAAACTGCTACTTTTTATAATAAAATTAATTATTATCGTTCTTTTGATTTGCTTCCTTATTTTATAACCATTTTACACTCGCATATCACGTTTCCCGCCATTCTGATTTACAGTTCCTTCTTTATTCACATAATTATCAATTATGCTTAACTTTTGGACACCAGTGTATTTAGTTCCTTATTTTCAATCTCAAGCGCAAGAGGAGGCTTTCCTGCAAGCCCGAGAGGGGACCGACTGTATTATTTCTGTGAGTGAATAAAAAGGTATTTTGACCTTCTTTGGACTCATTCTTATAGTTGCAAGAAAACTAGCGAATAGTCTAGCAGCCAAGGACACACTAAGTTAACTAGAACTTTATACGTATACGTTTCGTAACTTACGAACTATAAGTTCTTCCATTTAAAAGATACGTAACAATAAATAACAGACGAATTCATGTATTATTTTTGTGTACATTTTGATTTTATTTTTGAACTTTTAATACACAATATACTTTACATTCACAAAACATCTAGAGCTGTAATCTTCAAACTTCGTCGACCCACGGAACCCTTAGAACTGTAAGGTTTTTTAGGTCCCAAACTTGGAAAAATATATCTTAAAATAATATTTAAAGTAATTTAGTATGTTATAAGTATTTTATGTAAAAATAATTAAAGAGAAATATTGTATTTTTACTTAAAATTTTACCACAAAATTGATGTAATTTACTCATTAAAAGCATTAGCTCGTTCTCCGGGTGTAACCTTACCCTAGCATTAGATTCAGTGACAGGGCTGTGCTTGCATTTTTTACACAAACCGTCCAAGTTGTGTAACTCTATTAATTTATCTATTGATGTTCATTTTCTGTATTTAATTCGTTTCTGTATTTTGTTTTTGTTGCCACTTTGGTTGAGAAAGATTTCTTGGCTAATCTTTGGAATATGGTAACTGGTAGTTTGGCGACATTTTAGTAAGGCGATAAAAATTAGTAGCTAGGACTTTAGCAATAATCTGAGAAGTACACAGTTCCAATCACAGATCACAAAATTTTCCTACATTTTCGTGCAAATGTTTCTAATTTATTAGAAAAATTATTTACATGTTTCATATATAAATTTGCCCTGTAAAAACAAATTTCTGTTGTGTTCCCTGTAAAAACAAATTTCTGTTTTGTTCCACTACATTCCGGAAAATTCCGATCGTGATTTTAGCTAATAAGCACTTAGAAACAATTTCGCACCTAATCTTCATCATGATTAAGCACTTTTGTTCCACAAAATTTCTAGCATAAGGGTAATTCGGCTAGCAGATTGTTGGAAGAAATGTTGAGTATAAAAAAAAAAAAAAAAAAAAATGTTTTTTTTTCGTAAAAAAAAAGTGACAAAAATTTAAAAAAAAAAAAAAAACCTCGCAGGTTGCTTTAGCAGGGTTGGTCGCCAAATTTTCGCCAAAAAATCGCGAAGTTACCATAATCCGAAGATTCACCGATTTCTTACTCAAATATGTTGTTTCAAAGGGTTTTAAAATGTTTAATAGCTGTGCGGGAAAGTAGTCTTTTATATCTTTCTAAAGTTCAAAAAGGTACACCTTTGTATAATTTTTAACACTGTCGTCTAAATTCAATTAATTTTCTTTTAGAAAACTGTTTAATTTTGCAACGTGATGAGTATATAACAATACGATGACATATGATAACCACACATAAAGTTTTAAAACTAATTTTTAACTCAATATAATGTATCTTTTTATTTTTTAGTTAATAAATCCGTGTGAATTAGTGTGACCGCCTTATAAATTTCTCTCCGAATTTTTATTTTGACTGGAGGAACCTTGGGCTTTGACTGTCGCAGCTCAAGGGTTTCACGGAACACAAGTTTGAAGATCACTGTTCTAGAGAAATAATGATGGTAGTTTTGCAGTGCCCACTGCAGCTTAGGTGTAATATAGAACAAAATAGAAACATATTCGATATTCAATACTTAATATATACAATTACTATCACAATATTAAAATGTCCTATGAGATGCTTTTTGTTTCTGATGTTGATGGTAATGAAAAATTATTTTCAGGTGATGCATTAGCTAAGGCAAGTTGGTCTTCAATGTTATTTTCACTGTATTTTCTTACGTAAAGATACATTATAGCAATTCCGATGCCGACGCCGATGAAAAGCATTGCCACAGCTAGCATGCCAAGACCACCTGCAAGTAAAGAGGAGTTGATTAGACAGATGTTCCTGGAAGGAAAATGTACCGCTTATCATGAAAAGTGACGACCGCTTGTTGATTGGTTTCTCTCTTTTAATGAGAAGGAAGTGGCTTGGTAGCATTCCATGTATTTCCCGCTTGTTGATTGGTTTCTCTCTTTTAATGAGAAGGAAGTGGCTTGGTAGCATTCCATGTATTTCCCGCATGTTAAGGCAATTTTTAGATGCTACAGATGGGATAAGGATATAATAACATTTTCTCTTTTTTCTTTCTTTTCTGGGGAGATTAAGGCAGTGATTCTCAACCTTTTTCTTGTGGCTGCACACTTTTAACGATTTCAAAATTTGGCGGCACACAAAGAAACAGAAAAATTTTAAATTTGTTTGTTTACCTACAGTACACTGTGTAAAATCGTTTATGATAATAATTTTGAATGTAAAATAAAAATAAAATCTGAAGGTTTCAGATTTTAAATTACGTCCAAAGGCGCGTCCTTTTAACGTTTCGTGTGTTACCTTTATTTATTAAATATCATGTTCTTCGCACTTAAACCATGAAATTTAGTTCAACAGCAGTATCGCAAAATAATTTTAAAATGAGTCTATCTTTAGAATTTCCGATACACAGTTCCGCGCGGTTTAGATAAAAAGGATTTTTTTCCCCCGTAGAATGTTGCCATGGCTCTCTTTTAAATCGTTTGAGTTTGTTCATCAAACATTCGTTAAATTTTACAAAATATGAAATAGATAATAAAACAAATTCCAAATTCGGGCTTTCAGATGCGTCTATTCGGGTAGAAACGTACGTTATTCAAATTAGATGGCTCTAGGTACCCTAGTTTTATCACATTTGAAAAAATATACAGAGATTTATGCAGATTCTTTATTATTTAATTTCTTTAAATATAATACGGGCGCGCAATATTTGATGGCAACAGTTTGAAAAGTGATTCAGACTTTTAATGTTTCCGACGCAAAATCGCAAAACGGAAACAATAGTCCTTCAGGTACAAAGCCCCTTTGGACTAATAATATGTACGACAAAATCAGCAGTACGTTTGCAATACTTAACTAAGGGATTAATTACAAGTTAAGAATACTTTTAATGAGAAGTTTGAGCTTGATGGTTTTTGATAATTTCATTTACTTTGGCCATAAAAATGACAATGCTACTCTCATATCGTCTTTCATTCGATTATCTTTTATTCGTTTTTATGTTGGTTAATACTGAAAATCCGAATTCACACAAAGATCTAGAAAACTGTAATAATACTTTTAAAGCTTTTTTGGCCATCATGGGATAATCGCATCTAATGTAATCCAAAATGAATTTTATTGATTCTTCAAAATATTTTAAAATTAAGTCTCGATTATTAGAAAGCGAAATTAGTTCTTAATTCAAAGTTAATTCAAATAGAGAAGTATTCGTTATTACAAATTTATTATGAACCCAATTAAATTTTTTTAATCTATATATTTAAAAAAAATCGGGAAATAATGAATAATTCTCTGTAATGTTTTCAAATGGTCATTAACAATTTTATGAATGATTTTATTAAAATCTTTTGGGACTGAATCAAGTTTTCCCAAATTACCTTCCTGAACTTTATTCTTCTATAAAGTTATTTGTTTTTGGAATCCCACCAGTTTATCTGTTGAGTTTAATATGTTTTCTTTCGGTCCTTCCATCCTTGAATTTATGTTATTAAAAATAACAAAAATGTCTGATAAGTAAGCTAGTCTCCCATCTGCACCAATCAGATCTTCTTAATTTAAATTATGCAGTGAACATGCGCAAAATGCTCCGAAATGCGTTCTCCTCCGGAGCACCAAAATCGTCATGGATAAAACAATTGGCACACTTATTGCATATTAAAAACCGAATTTCGCCAATTTTCATGTGTACCGTATACTACGATTAAACCCATTATAATTTTTACTATATACATTTCTTAAATTAGGCGGCACACTTTAAGGATTTGGCGGCATAGTGTTTGAGAATCACTGGATTAAAGAGTTTTGAAGTATTGCAAATGGATGCGGAATTCAGGCATTGGTTCATGAATTTCTTAAAGTAACAACCGCACGCTTACTAAGTCACATGAGTCACAGACTATACATTTTTCAACTTAGCGAACACATATTTTGGATCGATCTATAAAATACCATGCTCAGATAAAATGAAAAAAAAAATGGAGTTTTATTTACTGTAAGCAAAGGTATTCTTGTCATGATAGTGAAGGATTGATATTTAAAAACTTAAAGCGTCATATAACTCAGAAAATATAATATTTTTTGTGGAAACCCTGCGAATTTTGAGAAAAGCAAATAAAAAAAAAGTATTAAAAGCATATCAATACAGTTCGTACTTTATATAGAAGATAAAAATTAAATCATTAGTTCTAGAAATGGAACATTCTAATCTTCGAATTCTACGAATTTTGAAAGGTTAGGAAACTAGAATCTTTGGGATATTTTGTTATTCAAACTTTTCAAATACTGTTATAAAAAAATCTCATGTCTGCACCACGTGACTTCCTTCTACGTAATATTAACTTATTTCCTCGAATTTCATCAGAGACATATTTCTCAATCAAAGAATTCAGTTCTAACTTCGCGACAAAGTAAAAATATGTAAAGCCTCAAAACAATTTTATTAAAAATTGAAAAATATAGAAAAATATAAAACATAAATACAGTTAAAAACAATTTAAAGAACACCTTTTACAACTAAAATTAGAGTTTCTACGCAAAAACAAGCAATTCGAGCAGCGGGCAAGAAGGCAGATTTTTCGGTGCACAAAACTGAAAGTTTACTTTTGGTCTCACTCCGCAAAAACACACTGGAGCCGTAGAAACTGTGGACGCTATGTTGAGTTAATATATGGTATAAATTAAAGCACGATTTAATTCGAAACAACAAAAAAAAGGCGTTATCTTTGTTACGAAGCTTAGTTTCTATAGATCGGCAACAAATCCACTATTCTGCTAAGTTTCAAATGTAAACAAATAGGACTGCTGTGCTAAAAATAATTAAGCTTAGCAGCACTTAAACAACTTTTAAATTGTTGATCATTCTGCAATTATTCTATGCAGGTTAACTAAAGGCATAAAAACCTTAACCGGATGACAAAAGCAACCTAATTCAACCATTTTTAGAGCAAAAAATAATGCTACCACACAAACAATAAAAAAATGCAAAAATGAATGCTAAACTAACACATAAGACTAAAAAAACTGCGCTCACAGAGTCGAGTAACAGAGTATATATATATATCTATCTATCTATCTATATATATATATATATATATTTATATACTTTTGGTGCGGCCAATTGCAACCAAAATAAGAAGTGCACATCTACATGTTATAGCAGTCCTATATACAAAATTTAAACATTCTGAGGCTACTCGTTTTTGAGTTATGGGAGATACATACATACTTACGTACGCACAGACGCCACGAAAAAAATCTCTTCAGAATCTATTTTAAATCAGTTTCATAATTTTTTAGGGGAAAAAGAGTCCTTTATTTTGTTCTTACGTACAGATGTCACTCAACAACATCGTTCAATTGCATTCGATAGCGGTCAAAATGGATATTTTCGTTGAAATATGATAACCGAAATTTTTCACAATTACAATACTTCCTTTTTACTTCGTATAAGGAAGTAATAAATCTCTACAGAGTCCAAAGAAACAACGTAGTCTGAAGTGAAAGGATGTCATTTGAAATCTGCACACCTCTATGAGTGTTAATGGATGGGGTGGGGGTCAAATTGCTGTGAATCTCGAAAGCCATTTCCGGCGTTTCGGTATTTTAAGCATATATAGGTTAGGGAAGGCTTCGATTTTCTAAGAGGTAAACGCAGTGAAATTGTAATTAATAAATTATGAAATGTATCTGAACCTGGTGTCATTCCTTTTTCCTCTTTTTCTTCTTCCACCGCTCCCTCATCAGCGTTTTGGTGAATATTTTCAGCTATATGTGGTAGCATTTGCACTGAGCCGACATCTTCATAGATGTCTTCCAAGCCTGGAATATGATTCTCTACGGCTTTTAAGTCTCCAGTAGAAGTCAGTACGTACAAGCTACGAGGCCTGGCTGCAACTAAATAGGTCTGAAAAGAAAATAATGAGAAATGTAGGAAAAAATGAATAATTTCTAGTAGTATATGGTAAATGAATTTTTGAAATATCTGTAGTATGAACTATTTTAAAAAAAGCGTATTAATTTTGGTGAAGTATAAAGAAAATTGTTCGATGAAAAATCCCAGATTAACATATTTATGAATATAAATAAAAAGTGTACGTTTAGTCGTAGTATCAATTGCTACTTTCAAAACCTTTGCCGAAATGATTAAGAAATAATTAAACTTAAAGCATCTAAAGTTGAAATTAAAGTGGAATCAAAGCAAGGCAATTCCTCCAAAATATTAGTAATTATAACCACGAATAAAAGGTTTAATATTGTATCTAAACAAATCAAAATTAATATAAGAATTCATCAGTAGAATAAACCTGAAAAAAAATGAAAAAAAGGAAAAGTACATAAAAATTATACGAATAAAAAAAAACGAGCAATTGAATTTATTTTTAAGTTTTCCTTCTGTCCCCCCCCCCCAGCGTTTCGAATGCATGCAAGAAAAATTCTGGATAAATTTGAGATTCGATCTTTCGGTTTTAAACGAATTTTAATGTTTTAAATGAAAATTTAATTGGATCTTTTTTCCATTGTTGCGTGCGTACGGGTTCGTTATGGATTGAATACACAAGTCGCTAAAAAGTTAACAAAAATTTATTCTTACCACAAGAAATAAATCAAAACGCTGAAATATTTCTTCAGCGATATTCGCGCAATATCACAATATCTCAAACGATTAGCAAAACTCAATTCAAAACAGATAAACTAATTCTAACTCACAGCGAGCGAAACCGCTACAATCAATCACAGCATTAAGTAAACAAACAGCAGGTCGTTTTACACAGCTACAACTACAACAATAACTGAGATGAGTCAAGTCAAGTCAATGATTTTATAGCCGAATTATTGCAAATAATGCAACTTTACCGGCTCAATGACAAAATTTGCCTAAAAAGGCCACAAGACGTTGAAAGTCCAGACAAATAAAAAATAAAAGAGTAAAGGTCAAAAGGGAAGCCACAAGTGGCAAATACAAGACGACTGAAAAGATATACAATGCATAATAAATATAAAATATACAAGTTTAAATACGATACAGTATCATGAGTTACAAAACAGTTAATGTAAATTGAAAAGTATAAGTAAGGTAGGCACCAAACATGTACAGGATATTAAACATTGTGTGAACGGAAACCAGTCATGAATTTTTATTACGTGGGGAAGTTAGCACTCCGCGTGAGGAATGCTGCAAGTGCACGAAGGTCAACGTCCTCTTCAAGGATGATGTAATCAAACGTGTTGAAGTGCTTCAGTCGGTCACAATTTATGGCTTTATCGAAGAAATTTTTGTTCAATTTGTGCAGATATTTTTCCATAGTTTCAATTTGTAGATCCTTATGTAGCATATCGTTAGAAACATAAAAGTGAACTCCGGTAATTAATCTTAAGAATCTATTTTGAATAATTTGAAGAATTTTAATATCCTTTGCCTTATAGGCTGCCCATGCGGGTGAAGCGTATGTCATAATTGGACGAATAATAGCAGTGTATATGTGACGTTTTTTATAAAGGTCTAGTCTTGAATATTTTCCAAGTAAGGGAGTGAGGCTGTTAATTACTCCTATGGTCTTCTGTTTAATTTTTGCAATATGATCATTCCACTTAAAGGAGGTGTTCAGCACGATACCAAGGTACTTGGCTTTGGTGACAAGTGGTATTTTTTCATTAAATAATTTCAATTCACCATAGAATCCTTTGCGTGCATATCTTCTCCGGATGAGTAAAAGTTGAGACTTTGATGCATTAATAGCAATACGCCACTTGGTGCACCACGATTCAATGGAAGGCATAAATTTTTGAAGTTTTAATACTGCATGTTCAGCCCTAATGGATCTGACAGCCACTGCAGTATCGTCCGCATAGCAGCCGATAAAGCAGCCGCTAATCAGATCCAGGAGCGGAAAATCTGACACATAAAAGAGATAAAGAAGGGGTCCTAAAATAGAACCTTGTGGAACAGAAGCTTTAATATTCCTGAGACTTGAGTGTTCATTTTCTATGGAAACAAAAAATTTTCTATTTGTAAGAAAGGAGTATAGTAACTTGATCATTTCCGGTTCAATGTTTAAGGAGATAAGCTTGTAGATGAGCCCCTCATGCCAGACGCGGTCGAAGGCTTTCGCCACGTCTAGCATGAGTAAGGCTACACAAGATTTGTTATGCAGAGCATTTCCAATAATAACTGAGATGAGGTATTTCAAATCGGCTTTTATAAGCTTTTTAATTATCAATAGAACAATCTCGATTTTTCTAGATTTTTCTGGATGGCAACAGTGATTACGAGATATTTATTTATTAAATATTAAATGCACGCGCTCTTTTATTTTTTTACTTTTCCGACGTAGCTTTCTCTTCAAAAATCGTCTGCGTTGCACGGGAAAATTAAATAATTTATTTACAATTCTAAATAAATAGCCAAATAAATATGAAAGCCGAAACACTGTTATTCAACTTAAATGATTCCGAAGAACTAAACATGTATTCGAAACATATTAATCGACTTTTATGAAACTTTAATTCATTTCCCCCTGATGAGTTCTGAATTAAGGTTTCAGAAAATGGACATTAATTAAAAAAAAATTTTTTTTATTCTTATAATTTTTATATATTTTTTTCCTTTTTCACATTTTTATTTTTCGGGTTAATTCCACTGATGAATTCTTATATTAATTTTGATTTGTTTAGATACAATGTTAGACCTCTTCTCCACGGTTACAATTATTAATATTGTCGGGGAATTGCCTTGTTTTGATTCCAATTTAATTTTTAGATGCTTTATGTTTAATTTACTTCAATCCTGCAGCTGTTGTGCAGAACTGATTAAAATTTTTGTTTTTAATTTTTGGAATATTGCTATATTTCTATTTGCAAATAATAATTAACATATAATTAAAAATTCCGTCCTTTGCAATATTTTAATAATGTATAGCATCTGATTTTCATGAATATAAAAATCTACACATTATTTGATAAATGTTTGAAAAAATATAAAAGCATCTGATGTGGACACCACATGATTTCCTTGTACGGCTTATTAAATTATATGCAGTTTTTTCCTGGCCTTCATTTAAACTTATTTCCTAGAATTTCTCAGTCAATCAATTTAGTTCTCACTGGAAGCA
Organism: Stegodyphus mimosarum; assembly: GCA_000611955.2. Lineage (NCBI taxonomy): Eukaryota > Metazoa > Arthropoda > Arachnida > Araneae > Eresidae > Stegodyphus > Stegodyphus mimosarum. Next base: position 293,567 of record KK121484.1, on the reverse strand, counting down.
AAGCAAACATATATAAAATTCAAAACATCTTCATTAAAAAACCAAAATACAAAAAAACCTAAAACACCAAATACAACTAAAAACAGTTATTCTTTTTTTTTTTAGTCCAAAGGGATTTAGTCCCGAAGGACTATTACTTTCGTTTTGCGATTTTGCGTTGATTCACTCTGAATGCCCGATTCACTTTTCAAATTGTTGCCACTAAATGTTATCGCTCTGCATTAAAGTTTAAAAAATGAAAAATCTGCATAAATGTATGCATGTTATTATTATTATTATTATTATTCTTTTTTTGACGTAGCTTTCTCTTCAAAAATCGTCTGCGTGCGTTGCACGGGAAAATAAAAAGGAATTTTAATTACAGTTCTAAATAAATAGCCAAATAAATGTGAAATTCGTAACAATATTCTCTAAAACTTTAACGAATTTTTCATTAACAAACTCAAAGATTTCAAAGCCAGCAATACCAACGTTGTACAGAAAAACATTTTTATCTCCAGCGCGTGAGAGCGTGTACCGAAATTTCTAAAGATATGCTCAATTTAAAATTATTTTGCGATATTGCCGTTGAACTGAATTTTATGGTTTAAGTGCGAAGAACATGGTATTTAACAAATAAAGGTAACACACAGAATGTTAAATAAACGTCCCTTTGGACGTAATTTAAAATCTGAAACATTTCAGATTTTTTTTTTTTGAAATAGTTGAATTCACGCAAGATCTGCTTATTATTATTTTTTTTTCAATTTAAATTTAAGTTAAATTGGGAAAGCAAAGAAACAAGCGATTCAGTCAACGGGCAGGAAGATAAAATCTTCGATGCACAAAATAGGAAGTTAAATTTGGGCCTCGCTGAGCAAAAAACACTGCAGTTGGTGGACCAACTTGTTTAATTCACTATCGGGCTAAGAGTTTCGGATGTAAACAAATGGCGGCCTCGTTAGGCCCAGCGCCACTTAAACTTTTAATTAATTGATGATTCTACAACTGTTGTATGGAGATTAACTAAAGACATAAAATCCTTAAACGGAACATAAGAACACAGAATTAAATCACTTTAAAAACAAAAAAGGAGCAATTTACCGTTGTATAAGAATAAAAAAAAAGAGCTCACCGAACCGTGGGTAAGAGGGTGGCTATACATACATACGTTTGGTGCAGTCGTTTGCAACAAAAGAGAGAGGTGCTCAGATAATATAGCAGTCCATATACAAAATTTTAATCTTCTACGTCTAATCGTTTTTGAGTTATGATAGATACATACATATACGTTCAGAAGGCAGAAGACTATCAATGGAGAAGTCGCACCATTATTACAACTTTCGGTAATAGATGCTCCATCGATGGATATCATGTACTATCTGCTACACCAAGCCATGGAGGTGTCTTGGTAGTCAGCGGGCATTTATTGAGAATTTTTTGCATACATTTTTACATGAATAATGATTTATAATTTTACATTAGAGAATGTGTACAAAGAAACATAAAAAATATATATACAATTATAAATACAGTAATACAATTTTTAGATGTGTACAGATGCAGTTGAAAAATTAAAATTTTTAAGTATGTAAAAATAAAAATAAACAAATGAAATCAATATGAAACTTAGGATTTTGACAAATATTGCCTAGAATTAATTATCAGTAATACGTACGTACAGATGTCACCAAAAAACCCCTTCTGAATCCATTTTTAAATTCAATTTTACAATCCGTTTTAGAAAAAATCTGATGTGTACTAAACATGACTTCCTTGTACGGAATATTAAATTATACGCATTTCGCATTTCATTTAAACTTATTGGATTGAATTAAATCTACTTCGTCGATAGAGCATAAACCACAATAGAATAAATGCACTCTTTAAAATTCCCTATATTTGTTTACAATAGCGACACTCTAACGCTAGGTTCACTTAACAGCGTGTAACAGCTTTAGATATTGTTGCAATAATAATCTTAAACTTTTGAAATAGTTGAATTTGAAATCTATATGTTAATAAATGGCAATGTTTGAAACGCCAACACGAGAGCTGCGTGCGGTTCTCGCACGAAGTAAGAAAATCATTTAATTTAAAAAGAGATAGAATACGTTTTGGCTATTAATTTTTGATGTTACCTTTTCTTCGAATTATATGTTGCAGTTATGAAATTGATCTATTAAATAAAGTTTGCTGTGTTCCAATGGAGTTTGCTTTAATTACGAAACAAGCATTACAGTCTTAATTATTTTTGGAGGCACCGGCGAGATAGAATAATCGTGCGTGCTTTTGAAATGAAAGCACATCTCCTGGAAAGCAAGGTATAGCATTTCTTTATT
>KK121484.1:245390-287675 GCA_000611955.2 Stegodyphus mimosarum | reverse complement strand
AAATAACTGATAAGCAGCTGACATCATTTGACTTGAGAACAAGAACATTTCAGTTCCAAAAGATGAAACAAAAATGTGTGTGGTTAATTCGGATCATGATATTGTTAGAAACGATTCTGACATTAAAAAAATCTTCTGGTGAATCAGATAAATGTACTTCAACAAAATCTCAAGAAAATGCTGATTCATCTGTATCATTTTCTAGTGCTGTGTCTGTTGAAACTGGGATTAATAAGTGTTCTGAAATGCATTTGCATTGTCCAGAAAGTGAGGTTTTTAACTCTAATCTTATTTGCCTTCTCTTAATATTAATGAGAAAGTCGCGTTCAAGAACTTTTCTCTTCGGAAAAGTTTCTCCGTTGGGGGAGAGATTGTAACAGCTTTAGATATTGTTGCAATAATAATCTTAAACTTTTGAAATAGTTGAATTTGAAATCTATATGTTAATAAATGGCAATGTTTGAAACGCCAACACGAGAGCTGCGTGCGGTTCTCGCACGAAGTAAGAAAATCATTTAATTTAAAAAGAGATAGAATACGTTTTGGCTATTAATTTTTGATGTTACCTTTTCTTCGAATTATATGTTGCAGTTATGAAATTGATCTATTAAATAAAGTTTGCTGTGTTCCAATGGAGTTTGCTTTAATTACGAAACAAGCATTACAAGCGTTACGTCTCATTCATTTTATAACTCAGAATGCACAAAAATTATGTGTACCATCTGAAGAATTATCTAATCTTTGCCACATGTTCTATTCAAATACTATGATAAATCTAAAACGATGTATAAAAGAAATTAAGAAAAAAAAGAAAGAAAGAGTTTTTCACAGACGATTCAGTATTTCTCATTCAATTAATTCAGTTCTCACTTCGCGACAAGGCAGAAATACATAAAAACTAAAAATATCTATATTAAAAATTAGGAAGTAAGTTTTAAACACTTATTTCCTCGAATAAATTCCAGAATGGATTAAGCATGATTTACTTAGAAATAATAAAAGGTGTTATCATTGTTGTTGCGAAGCTTAGTTTCTATATTTTGGCAACAAATCCAGTAGTCTCCTAAGTTTCAAATGTACACAAATATGGCTACTATGGTAAAAATCACTAGGCTTAGTCTCACTTAAACAACTCCTAAATAGCTCATAATTCTACCACTATAACATGCAGGTTAACTAAAGGCATAAATACTTTAACCGGAAGATAAAAACACTATAATTCAATCATTTTTAAAGCAAAAACAATGCGCAATTTACAAACATATAAGAGCAAAGAAACTGAGCTCACTCAGCCGAGTAACAGAGTAGATATATATATATATATATATATATTTATATGCTTTTAGTGCGGCCGATTGCAACCAAAAGGGGAGGCGCACATGTGCATGTTATAGCAGTCCTATATACGAAATTTCGATGCTCCGAGGCTACTCGTTTTTGAGTTATGCGAGATACATACATACATACTTACATGCGTACGTACGCACAGAAGCCACAAAAAAATCTCTTCAGAATCCATTTTAAAACAGTTTTATAATTCGTTTGGGGTAAAAAGGGTCCTTTATTCTGTCCTTACGTTTAGACATTACGCAAAAACATCGTTAAATTGCATTCGATAGCGCCCGAAATGGATATTTTCGTTTACATATGAGACCCGAAATTATTCTATAATTCACTATTACTATACTACCTTTACTTCATACAAGGCAGTAAAAACTATTTTTTTCAAGTTTTAATATTTATCAGCATTTTTAATACTTTCTCTTGTTTAATTTATAAAGAACCTTAAAGTAATCTAAATTTAAATAAATGTGTAAATATTTGAGTTTTGTAAAGGGGGCGGGCAATGGTGGTCTAGAAGTGGTGAAAGGGGTGTATGGAGCAAAAAAATGTCAAGAACTACTGAACCTTAATCCTCAACTCTTCCACTCTCAAAATAATTAAGATGTGGACTTATTAATCAAGCACTTTCCTGTACGTAATCTCAAAGATTTCAACTAAGCAATCATTGAGTAATCAGCGATGGTAGAGGTCGCAATGACTGGATTGTGAAATGGAATTTTCATGTGACACATTGGTATCGATGGAGGAAGGAAAGGTAAACAAAAGAGGAAGGAAGCAAATAAATGCCATTAATATATCAGCAAAATGAAAACAGTTGTTCTTTTATTTTTATCAAAGCATTTTGTGTGACATACTGTTGTTAAAATACCTGAGAGAGAATTAGCAGAAAAAAAAATCTGAAAACCTTCAGATTTTTCATTACTCCCAAAGGGACTTTTTTTTAACGTTTTGTGTGTTACCTTTATTTATTAAATGCCATGTTCTTGGCACCTAAACCATAAAATTTAATTCAACAGCAATATCCCAAAATAATTTTAAAATGAGCATATCCTAAAATTTGCGATACACAGGTCACGCGCTGGACTTAAAATGTTTCTTTTTTTTTTTTTTTTTCGTATAGTGTTGCCAATGTTCGCATAGAAATTGTTGAGTTTGTTAATCAAAAATTCATTAAAGATTTACAAGATATGAAATCGATAATAAATTCCAAATTTAGGCTTCCATATGCCCATATTCGGGTGTAGGCGTATGTTATTCAAAATTTGATGGCTCTAGGTACCGTTGCTTTATCACAGCCTGAGAAATATACATACATTTATGCAGATTGTTTAATTTCTTTTCTTCATTGTTTAATTTCTTTAAATATAACACAGAGCTCAATTATTTGGTGGCAACAATTTGAAAAGTGACAGAAATTTATAGTGAACCAACGCAAAATGCCAAAACGAAATTAATAACCCTTCTCGGCTAACGCCCTTTCGGCTAATAAGTAGATAAATAAATAAAAAAGAAATCTGAAAGCTTTCAGATTTTTCATAGGGCCAAAGGGAACTTTTTTTTTACCGTTTTGTGGGTTACCTTCATTTATTAAGTATGTTCTTCGCACCTGAACCATAGAATTCAGTTCAACAGAAATATCACAAAATTATTTTAAAATGAGCATATCTTTAGAATTTCCGATACACAGTCTCTCTCGCTAGAGACAAAAATGTATTTTTTTTCTTTCCGTACAGTGTTGCCATTGCTCACTTTGAAATCGCTGAGTTTGTTAATTGAAAATTCCTTAAGGTTTTACAAAATATGAAATCGATAATAAAACAAATTATAAATTCCAAATTTGAGCTTCCAGTTGCCCATATTTGCATAGAAACTTCCGTTATTCAAAATTTGATGGCTCTAGGTACCGTCGTTTTATCGCAGTGCCATAAACATACATACTTTTATGGAGATTCTTCATTATTTAATTTTTTTAAATATAAAACAGGGCTCAATTATTTGGTGGCAACAATTTGAAAACTAACCGACATTGATAACGAACAAACGCAAAATGTCAAAACGGAATTAATAGTCTTTCAGGGCAAATTGCCCCTTTGGAATAATAAATAAATAAAAATGGCGTCCTTGATTATATCATCGAACGCATAGAACTATTTAAAATATATATAACAAAATCAGTTTAAAAAAAAAAAAAAAACTGAAAGCTTTCAAATTTTACATTACGTCCAAAGGAGCTTTTTTTTAACGTTTTGTGTGTTACCTTTATTTATTACATATCATGTTCTTCGCACTTAAAATTCATTAGACATAAAATTCAGTTCAAGAGCAATATCGCAAAATAATTTTAAAATGAGCATATCTTTAGAATTTGGGATGCACACTCTTACGCTTCTGTACAACGTCGCCATGGCTCGCTTTAAAATCCTCGAGTTTGTTAATAAAAAATTCCTTACAGTTTTGCAAAATAGGAAATAGATGATAAAATAAATTCCAAATTTCAGATTTGGGCTTCCGGATGCCCATATTCGGGTGAAAACATTCAATATTCAAAATTCAATGGCTCTAGGTACCGTTGTTTTATCACAATGCGAGAAACATACATACATTTATGCAGATTTTTCATTATTTAATTTCTTTAAATATAACACAGGGCGATAATATTTGGTGGTAATAATCTCAAAAGTGATTCGCCGTTTAGAGTGAAGCGACGCAAAATTCCAAAACGAAATTAATAGCTCTTCTGGGCTAAAAAAAAGTAAAGTATATTTATTGCTTTTCAAAATTAAACAAGGTTGGAAAACAATACGTGTCTCTTACACGCGTGAACTTTCTGATCTCAAGATCCATGAATAGTGCGTTGAGAAATGTTTTTATGACCGCGATTATCGTGAAATTCGGCACATGACAATATATATATATATATATATATATATATACATAAAGTTGAGGGAAGTATTATATGAACAAGCGATCAATAGGTTAAACGTTTTGCGCATTGAGCTGCAAAATTAGGATCAAACCGAAATAAAGGAAGTAAATTCTAATAGCAATCGCCTAATAGTAAATGATAGACTTGTTTCTAGTAAAAAGAGAAAAGTTCTAAAGGCAATCGCCTAAACGTTAATTTGATTCTCATAGATATACATGTGATGTACCAAATGTAGTCGTAGCTCCAAGTATCAGACGATAAGTTTAAAGAAAAAACAGGATCCATTTATTAATTTCCATGAAAAACAGCAGTTACAAAAATCAGATCCCCGGAGTAAATAAAAAAGAACAACTAATAACTTTTTGTATTGAAGTTTACTCCATCGTTACATTAATGAAAAGACCCCTCGAGATTCCTGTGCGAATTCTTTTATAATCTGTGGAAAGGCGGAGCTTCCAAGAAATGACGTCAGCCAATTCAGTTCGCTTTAAGTATTTCCAGAACATTCAATAACTGTACGTGTAGAGAAAGCGGGAAAATCAACTTGACTACGAGGCTGTGATTTTAATTCCACGTACTTTTAAATAAGAGATCGTCGCCATTAAAAGGAAAAGAACATGCATTTAGAATTGTGACTGGAGAAAAAACAAAAAGAAAAGACGAAATTTAAGTTAGGGTTTTAAGTGTATTTTTGACTATGGAATTTTATTCTTACACACACATATATATATATATTTCATATTTAAAGAAAATTGTCATTTAATTTATAGGTATCGATATGGCAATCACAGATGATCAGTTTCTAAGGAAAAATATGGTATGTGTTTTTTATGTCATATTTTCTCCCGCCTTTCCGCATGCTTTCATATTGTAACTGGAAGCATACTTGATTCGTACTCGAGAGGCCCAGGGTTCGATAACCAGCGAGGGCACTGCTCATTGTTTAGGTCCAGCTTCGATGTCACCTAATGACTCTATATTCTTGAATTACCTATCTGTTGTAAGCGAGTTAACGTTATTAACCTATAATTAACGAAGCAGAAACTAGCCTATATAAATTATGTTGGCAACATGTGTACACTGCGGAAAAAAATATGGGGACAGATCTATATCTCCCGTTCACTGGGACGATTGCCGAAATTCAGATTACATTTTTATCTAATAATTAATGTTTTAATTAACTAATTTTAACTGAACTAATAATCTTAAACTAATAATTAATATTTTAAAGTGAATATTCGAATCGAAATTGAATTAATACTTATTACATTTCAAATGTAAAACCATTACCTCCTTCGAGACGGGATGAACAAACTGCAGGGCAAATGCACCACGGTTGATGAGAGTGTATAGAGAATTCGTTGCTTCATCCAAGTTAGCTCCTTTCTGTCCAACTACGACGTTCGTTTTTAGTTTAGCCTTATCAACAAGAGTGAGCAGTAAAACTGTTCGCGGGTCTGTTACAGAGACTTGTCGAAGCTAAAAAACAATATTTTTCATTAAGTACATGGTAACAACGATTATTAAAATATGATTATGCTATAACACTTCGTTTAGTAACTATTTCGTTTCACAGTGATGGAAGTTTCACTGAGCGTGTGCAAAGCATTTCCTTTTACATTTGCACAGAAAGGTAAACAGTTAGAAACAACATTATTACACAGTTAAGGCCAAAAAGAATGATCCATTTAACAATGATTATACGAAACAATTTAACTGACACGTATAGTGTACTCTATGCAGTTGTGTCTTACTTTTAGATTGCTACAAACAGCTAGAGCTATTGGGTCAGGGTTAGAGCCGAAAAATTGCGGCGAAAACATAGCTGACGAAAACGTCGCAGAGAAAACAACGCAAGGCGAAAACGTCTGGAACTGCGATGTTTTCGCTTTGCTTTCTTTTCTCCCACGATGCTTTCGCTTTGGATTGTTTTCTCCGCGATGTTTTCGTCCACGATGTTTTAGGACTGCGATGTTATCTCTTTACTTTCTTTTCTGCCATGATGCTGTGGATTGTTTTCTCCGCGACGTTTTCGTCCACGACGATTTTGCCCCGATGTTTTCGGCGGACACCGGGTCCAGTAAATATCATCTTCGTCATAGTTTTATCAAAAAATTCATTTTTCTTTACGAAGCCCTGGTAAAAGATATGATCTACAAGATAAAAGTCTTGTCTATTGATGACCCTCGAACTCACACTTCTGCCATCTTTGTACATGTCACCAACCGACATTCTACAACGTTTGTACACTTGTTTATATCTTTTTTATTAACTTTCCCTGAATACTGATGTTTTTCATTAATTTCTTTTGAACATTAATATTTTATAGTACCTTTCTCTGAATATTGATTTTCTTATTACTTTTCTTTCAATGTTATTTCTTAATCTTTCTTTCAAAGCTGGTTCTTTATCTTTCTTTAAACACCGATGCATTCATAAAATGCAATTTTTTTTTATATTCCTTATCATATTTTTCAGCTTTCAGTATTCATATTTCAATATCAATATTATACGCAATGCAAGAGAAACAGTAGTAATAATTTGATCTTATGAACAACAAACGGGATGTTATGAATAACAAATGAACAAGAGATATTTTCGCTGATGTTCAGAAATTCACTATTCTTTTATTTCTACAGTTTACCCTTAATTTTATTAAGCCAGAGGGTGTACACCTTTATAATTTTTTTAATCTATTTTATTAAGCCAGAAGGTAAAATATAAAGGGGGGAGCGACAGCTCTGTGTCTTCCGTTCTACTGTTCCGATTTACGAAATTTAACTTGCGTTTTTCATGTCTCGAAAGAGCGACTTAGGTTATATATTAGATTTTAATACAGCATTGTTTTAATAAGGCTACGTATTTTGACACAAATCGGACATTTTCAGAAATTACATACATATATTTTCCATATTTCGATTCACAACTCAACTTATGTCAAAGCGCCAAATTTTATAAAAATCATGCCAGTGGTTTTTTAAAAATTAGCTCTCAAAATTTTAGCTTCTCAATGTTTGGTATATATTTATTAATATCTCTTTCTTCATTAAACTTAACTTGATTCCTTCTTCTACAGTTCGAAATTTAGGTTCAAACAATCGTAGCTCCTTTCTGATTTGCTTTTAAAAATCGTATTTTTTAGTAATTTTTATAATTTTTTCAAAAATGATTTAGTAGATGTATTTCTAAGCATGCCTATAAAAAATTTGATTTTTTTATTCAAAATTTCTTAATTTTGCGTGAAATTATATATTAGCACGTTTTGAAATTTGGCATATTTGTTGTAAGCGAAAATAACGCCAAATGTTGTTTACGCACTTTTTAAAAATTATTCGAAAAATGAACGATGAACTTTTTCTTCCGTTAGTGCACAGTGAAAGGGAAAGGCAAAAAAGGTTACCATAAATTAAAAATTTCGCCAAAGAAATTATTCTTGGCAAATGATAAAAAAATGGCGCTAAAATAAATTTTTTAATTTTTCTGTACGTTTCGCACTAAATTTCACAGAGTTTAACATTTAGGCATAATTTGGGTCGTAGAATCGAAATATGAAAACAAAAATAGTTATCTCATTAACGAAAAAGTCCAATTTTGTGTCAGCGTTAGAACAGTGCTAAACATATAAGTCTAAGATATAATCCTAAGTCGCGTTTTCGAGATAAGGAAACGCAAGTAAAATTTCATCAAATTCCAGAACGGGAGACGTAGAACTGTGTTTTTATTTTGTGCAAGGTGGTGTCTTTACAAGAAACTTTGCATTCCTCCATGCGCACTTTCGTGATGTAACTAATAACACGTCCGGCTAACGCTCCGAAGACCTGCAGTTTGAATTCCGGCGAGGGCATAAATGATTGAAATTTCTGTTTCGTGGAACCTAATGGACTTCAGATTGACAGCCGATTAAAATGTGGTGGACGTTACCACCTAGATTTGGTCAACTGAGTCTCATCCTCTCTCCAGTCGTCCTTTAAATGAGGAAGAATATAAAGAGTTATTGCATTCCTCCTGCGTTCGTCATAGTGTAACTGGTAACAGTCTTGGATAGCAAATAGAAGATTTAGCGTTCGCATCTCGGCATAGTAAATTATTTACGTTATTTGCTTCGCTATTTGCTTATTTGCTATTTTTATATGTGCAGTATGTTAAACCTAATATCAACCAAAGACAAGAACGTTAAGATATTATGAGTAGAAATTAAATAGACAGTGATTTCTTTAGCTTGGAGAATGCAATGATCAGAACTCTAATTTGCAATTCTTCTTGTTTGACTTCAGTCAAAGTTGTAAGGAATTCTTTGTAACGGAATCGAACACAGTGCCTTTTTCTCTACTAACTAGCCTCCTACTACCGTACCACAAAATCCTATGGTTAAATTCCCTAGATAAACTTTTGAAAAGAGTGGGCAATTTAGCAAGATCAAATCTCCACATTACTATTACACTCGACAACTTTTTGAACACCATAGCGCTGAAAACAAAAACAAAACAGATTTTTCCCCAAAGAAGACTATGTCTAATCGGCCTTGAAATAGACAAAGTTTTATTCTAAATCTAAGGAATATAATATTGCTTTTTCGCACTATTCTAAATTTTACATTGGGGTGTTTCGCTTTCACATACGATTTCAGAAACCGTAGAAAAAATAAACAAAATAATTTGATACAATTATTTAAAATAAGATATTCTTTTTTAATATTCCTTTACTTTTGAAGTCTTGATCACTGTGACAACACACATATATAAAAGTAATCATATTTAGAGCTGGTAGGAAAGATTATGAAAATTAGATATAAACTGCAATTTGTGTCAAAAATAAAAATAAAAAAATCTGATGTATACACCACATGACTTCTTTGCACGGAATATTAAATTATACGCATTTTGCATCTCATTTAAACTAACTGGATCGAATTAAATCTACTCTTTAGAATAAATGCACTCTTTAAAATTCACTATATTTGTCTACCATAGCACTCTGGCCCTAGCTTCACTTAACAACAACATTGCATTCATTTTATAACTCAGAATGAACAAAAATTACGTGTATCATCTGGAAAATTACCTAATCGTTGTCACCTGTTCCATTCAAATACTGTAATATATCTAAAACGATGTGTAAAAGAAATTAAACAAACAAACAAACAAAAAACAAAAAGCAAAAGCTTTTCACAGACGATTCAGTATTTCTCATTTAATTAATTCAGTTCTCATTTCGCGACAAAGCAAAAAAGACATAAAAACTCAAAACATCTATATTAAAAATTACGAAGTAAATCTTAAATACTATTGCTCGAATAAATTCCAGAATGGATTAAGCATGATTTAATTGTCAATAATAAAAGAAGGCGTTATCATTGTTGTTGCGAAGCTTAGTTTCTCTAGATTGGCAACAAATCCAATATTCTACTAATAAATGTAAATGTAAACATATATAACTACTGTGGTTAAAATCTTTAGGCTTAGTTCGCCCTTAAACAACTTCTAAATTATTCATAATTCTACCACTATAACACGCAGGTTAACTAAACGCATAAATACCTTAACCGGAAGATAGGAACAACATAATTCAATCATTTTTAAAGCAAAAAATGCACCATTTGCCAACATACATGAATGAAAAAACTGAGCTCACTGAGCCGAGTCACAGAGTGGATATAAATATAGATATATTTATATACTTTTGGTGCAGCCGATTGCGACCGAAATAGGAGGTGTACATCTTACATGTTACAGCAGTTCTATATACAAAATTTCAACGTTCTGAGGCTATTCGTTTTTGAGTTATGCGAGATACATACATACGTACGTATGCGCAGACGCCACGAAAACATCTCTTCAGAATCCATTTTAAATCAGTTTTATAATTTTTTGGGGTAAAAAGAGTCCTTTATTCTGTCTTTACGTACGGATGTCACGCATAAACATCGTTAAATTGCACATTCTATAGCGGTTAAAATGGATATTTTCGTTGGAATATGGTACCCGAAATGTTTCGCGATTACAATACTTCCTTTTTACTTCGTACAAGGAAGTAAAAATAATAATAAAATAAAAAATAGCAAAATAATTTAAAAAAGAAACCTTCAAGACTACTTTTTTAGCAGTAATTTTTCTCCTTTTGATTAAGCACTTTTAACTCTGCAACGTATTCTTAGGCTCAAGAATAGAACACACATATATACACATTCCCTTTGTTGATTTGAAATCATTTCAATTTTCTAAATCTGATGAAGCTTTGAAACAGTGATTTTTAGAATAGTTACCGTTCTAGAAAATAAAATAATACCTACATGTAGTCTTTGAATTCTGAGAGGTGTTATCACTTTCGTAACTTCCGTTAGGTAATACTGCATAGCGTCCAAGAAGTGGAATTTATAGTCAAAAATCACCTTCTTTACATCGTTTGAGACTAAATAAAAATAAAAAAGTAAAAAAATAAATATTTAAAGGAAAACAGCGATTTACGACATTTCATAGAAGATGATTTAAAAAAAAAATTAAGTTCATTTAATCTTCTGACCTTAGTTCTAAATGTTTGTGATCTTTTTCTTTTTGTTAAGTTGTTTGGGCTTTGTTGTGACCTTTGTTTCGGTAAGCAGTAAGATAGAATTAATTTTTTACTCTTTAGCTGACAGTGACTGTTTTTCATATAGTTGAGATCTGTTTAATTCATAATCTCAGTTAATTTAATCTGTAAAGCAAAATGGATTAAAAAAATTAAGACTTTTTTTAAATTGAATGATATATTGATTGGAAAAACATGTGGCATTTACTAGTTTATACTTACACCGATATTAAGATATAATTTGTTTAGAATTTGGCAACTGAAGCTGCGCAAAAACGTTAAAAGTTAGACAAAGAGCTCAATAAAATTCGTTCAAAAGAAACGAAATTCATTTTCAACGAATGATTCATTTGTTTCAAGAGTTTCAATTTAGAAAGTATTATTCTGTTTTGTTAATTTGTTTCAATACCATTGCTTTACTGCGACAAAGAAAAAAATATTAACTCAAAAGGAGCGTTAGCTCAGAAGGGCTATTAATCTCGAAACGGCATTTTACATCGGTTTACTATCGGTTACCGGTTTACCGGTTTATATCACTTTTTAAATTGCTGCCACCAAATATTATCGTTCTGCATTATATTAAAAAAAATAAATAATGAAGAATCTGCGGGATTGTATGTATGTTTCTTACAATGTGATAAAAAAAAAAACGCTACCTATAGCCATCAAAGTTCCAATAACTCCATCTTCCACCGGAACACAGGCCCCTGGAAGCCCAAATTTTGAATTTCGAATTTATTTTATTCTCGATTTCCTATTTTGTAACACTTTAACGATCTTTAATTAATAAACTCAACTATTTTAAAGCACGCAATGGCAACACTGTACGAAGAAAGAATAACATTTTTATCTCCAGCGCGCGAGGCTGTCTATCGGAAATTCTAAAGATATGCTGTTTTTCAATATTTTGTGATTTTGCTGTTGAATCGAATTTTATTTGGCATAACAGCCAAAAACGGGATATTTAATAAATAAAGCAAACGCACAAAACGTTCATAATAAAAAGACAAAAAAAAAGTTTTGTAAGGTTATTTTAGTAAAAGCTGAATATTGATATGATAAACTGAGAGAAGACTGGGAGAAAAAGATTTCAGATTTTGCATTACGCCCAAAGGGGTGTTTTTTGTAAAGTTCTGTGTGTTACCTTTATTTATTAAATACAGTTTTCTTCGCGCTTAACCCATAAAATTTAATTCAACAGCAAAAGCGCAAAATAATTTTATAATGAGCATATCTTCAGAAATTCCGATACACATGTTCCCCCCCCCCGTACAGTGTTGCCACTGCTCATTTTGAAATCGTTGAATTTGTTAATCAAAAATTCTTTAACGTTTAACAAACTATGAAATAGGTAATAAAACAAATTCCAAATTAGGGCTTCCAGATGCCCGTATTCGGTGGAGGATTACGTTATACAAAAATGGATGGCTCTAGGTACCATTGTTTTATCACAATGCGAGAAACATACATACATTTACGGAGATTCTTTATTATTTAATTTCTTTAAGTATAATGCAAATCTCTAATATTTGGTGGCAACAATTTGAAAAATGAACTGGACATTTAAAGTTTTCGAGGCAAAATGCTAAAACGAAATTAATAGCCCTTTTGGGCTAACGCGCTTTGGGCTAAAAAAAAAAAAAAAAAAAAAAGAAAAAAAAGAAAAATGTATGCCGTCACTTAACTCTTCTTCGGGAATTCTAAACGTATACTGCTATGCTGCTGTTAAAAATTTTGTAATTTTTTCGTTGAATTGCATATAGCGTAAATGCGAAGAAATTGATGTTCAATAGGAGCCTGTGTAACAGCAGACTTGTATAGATTGGAAGGCCAGCAAGAGTCTCAAAGACTTAACAAAACCTTCTTGGTGACCGTTAAAATCTGAAACCTTTCAGTTTTTTTAATAACAATTATTTTAGGTGGCTGGCCTTACAAGCAGATAGTTTTAAAAAGCAAATGAAATGTTACGATTTTATCTTAATACGCCTATGATGAAAATGCTCAACATTTTGCTTATTTAATTCATCAAATCAGCCCAAACTATTTCCACACCTGTTACATGCTTTCAGATGAGCACACACTCCCAAATAAATGTATCCCATTCCTTCTTCCGTATAAGTATGCTGTAAAAACATATAAATTTCTGATCCGGACAGAGGTAATACAAGCATTTAATGCTTTCTTTTATTTGCTTTCTATATTTTTCAATGCACCGCATAGTTTCTATAGGGCAGATGTTTAAACATCTGTTCGTGACGGTTCAGAAGTGTTGCCGTATTTAACACGGAATGATTTTCTCCGTTCGAAAGCACTTCTATTCTTTGTTTGCTTGTCCTTGATATTCTAACTGCATTAGTTCTCTTTTTATTTAGTTTTATCAAATTTCTGACATTATGTAGAAATTCAATCACGAAACTTCTCATGCTTTTTGTAATAACGGCTAAATTTCTTGTTTTATTTCACTATTTTCCCAAATTATTGCGGAATAAATGGCAACATTTCATCGCTCGCATGGTTGCCCGCCTGGAATTTATTCACGCAATAAATTTTGTTGGTTTTCGAAAGTAACCACGTGACCTCGAAATTCACCCATGCCAGACCCTTCCTGTGTTTTTATTAAACCAGCTAAAATAAGCCACTAAAGTATCGTTAAGTTTCTAATCAGCCAATCTTTGCATTAACGCTTTATTCTCGATCAAAGTTAGGAAATAATACTTGAATTTTTTATTTCAGAAATAACCTTAGAAATGGGTTAAAAAATGTGATCGTGGGTCTCTGTATACGGGAGTGAAAGTTTAAGTTGATATGCATATGCGAAAAAGGTATTTCAGAATCAAAACCGTTGTTTTGTTTGACAAGCGATAAAAGTAGCTATGAATTTGTTGCATTAGAAATAATCCATTAGGAGGAAATAAAAAAGTTTTAAGACATAAATATTACTTTACGGGGACGGTGGACTTTAAAAATCAGTTTTTTAAATTTTTGTGTTTCCAACGAGAAATTTTATACATATACATATTATAACATCAGTTTATAAAATATGTGTTCAAAATTTCAATTTATTTTAAATTAAAAATTTTTAAAACAAATAGTTAATTATTTTAATTAAAGATTTAAAATCCTCTCTCCGCTCTAATTTTTAATATATTTCTTTTTAATTTTCCCTTTAAGTTAGTTATAAAGACTTAACAAAAGTTTCTGTCTATCCGTCATTGAATACGATGGATCAGAAATTTTTAAAAAGGATTTCTGTGAATTTATATCCAGTTTTCCAAAAAATGTCACCTTTTGTTAAAATTATCACAAGTTTAAACTTCTTAATAACCTCATATCCAAAAATGCATACACAGATCTACTGTAACATATAACAAGATAGTTTCTTCCAAATGTCGTTCATTTTTAGTTAAAAATGAACGACATTTGGAAGCATGGAGCATTTTCAAAACATACGAACTGCAAAAAAATTTGTTTTGTTTTGAGAATACCGAATTTAAAGTTTTTCTTCAAACTTACCTTTAATACATGGTCATGAGAAACAACAAATTAACTTGAAATATGAGTTTAACTAGATAACATTTTCGTATCATTTAGCTATTTTTAATATCATAATATTAAATATGACAAAAATAAACATATCGCAAATGGGTATGTAATTGGAAGTTATAGGTAGAAACAATTTATGCATTATATCCAATGAAACTTTTAAAATTCACCCGTTTCACCTAAATGTTTCACCTCAATTTGTTACATTTACATTATCTTTTAGTGCTTTACAATATTTTTAGTCCAAAGAGATTTGAATTCCGAAGGACTATTTCGTTTTGGCATTTTGCGTCGTTTCACTTTTCAATTTACTGCTTATTTTATTTATTTATTTATTTATTTTTTTGACGTAGCTTACTCTTCAAAAATCGTCTGCGTTGCACGGGAAAATAAAAAGGAATTTTAAGTACAATTCTAAATAAATAGCCAAATAAATGTGAAATTCGTAACAATATTCTCTAAAACTTTCACGAATTTTTCATTAACAAACTCAAAGATTTCAAAGCCAGCAATACCAACGTTGTACAGAAAAACATTTTTAACTAAAACGAACATTTAACGAAACATTTTCAAACGAGTTTGTTTCCTTCTGTTCTACGCGTATAGCATTTACATAACCAAAGTTAAATTCATAGTTGTCAATACTGACATTTCTAGCCTTTGCTTAGAAATAAACACTTCTTTTGGGCAAAGATATAAATTATAACATCAGTAAATAACTGGTTAAATACAATTTTTTTAACTTTTTCTCCAAAATTCAAAGGGCAAAGTTTACGTTGTTTATACATTTTTAATGCTTGTAACTCTTCTAATAATTAAACTATTTGAACTTGGTTTTCTGCATATGGTATAATTACGTATATGGAATATTACAAGGGTAAAAAAAATCAATATTTTGGTTGATATTTAGCTATTCCAAAATCCGCCGTCCCCTTAAAAGTTAACTTTTGGGTTAATTTGCAGTGTATGACAGTTGTCATGCCGTATAAAGGAGGTCTCCCTAATTTTTAACCACTTCAGTACCAACTATTTTGTGTCTTATATCGATCACATGATATTTGTAAAATTTTCAAATCTTACTCTTACTTAGTTACGCAGTTTTAGCCCAAAGAAGAAATATTTCTCTCGAAACAGCATTATGCATCGAATCACTAAAAACGGCGTATCACTTTTTAACTCGTTGCCACCAAATATAAACCCCCTATATTATTTTTAGAGAAGTTAAATAATGAAGAATTTGTATGAATGTATTCATGTCTCTGGCATTGTGAGAAAACAACGGTAAGTACAGCCATTAAATTTTGAATAACGTAGTCGTCCACCCGAACATGGGCACCTGGAAGCCCGAATTTCGAAATTATTTAATTATCAATTTCTTATTTTGTAAAACTTTAACGAATTTTTGATTAACAAACTCGACAATTTCGAAGCGAGCAATAGCAACACACTGTACGGAATATAATATTTTTATCTTGAGTTCTAAAGATATCCTGTTTTTAAGTGTTTTTTCCCAAAGGGGCGTTAGCCCAAATATTCTCGAAATGTGTATGTATGTGTAAATGAAAAAAAAAAAGTTCCTTTGCGTGTAATATAAAATTTGATAGATTTCAAATTAAATTTCTAGTCCAAAGGGGCTTTGTCTCTGAAGGACTATATTGTTTTCATTTTGAGATTCTGCGTCTAATCGCTCTGAATGTCTGTTTCGCTTTTTAAATTGTTGCCACCAAATGTTGTCGTGTATTATATTTGAAGAAATTAAATAATGAAGAATCTGTGTAAATGTATGCATGTTTCTCGCATTGTGATAAAACAACGGTACCTGGAGCCAACGAATTTTGAATGATTTAATCCTACTGCGAATATGGGCATCTGGAAGCCCAAATTTGAAATTTGGAATTTTTTTTATTATCGATTTCATATTTTGTAAAATTAAACGAATTTTTGACTAACAAACTAAAGGATTTCCAAGGGAGCTATGGCAACGTTGTACAGAAAAAACATTTTTATCTCCAGCGCGTTAGACTGTGTATCGGAAATTCTAAAAATATGCTCAATTTAAAATTGTTTTGCGATATTGCTCGTGAACTGAATTTAATGGTTTAAGTGCGAGGAACATGATATTTAATAAATATAGGTAACACACAATGTCTTAATTTAAGATCTGAAATCTTTCAGATTTTTTACTTTGTGTGTGTGTGTGTTTGTGTTTGAGAGTGTGTGTGTGTGTGTGTGTGTGTGTGTGTGTGTAGAGGAGAAGAATAATGCTTTATTGTCATACATATACTGCTTCGCAAAAGTGATCGTATGCTTTCAGTTTTCGAAAATAATATGAAAAGTTTTAGACGTATAAAAGTTTATAAAGCATGAGTTTGTGTGAAGTATGCTTTACCTAGTCTTCTTTATCTCTAAACATTTTGTATAGAATTGTATGTTGAGCTAAACAATTAATTTATTTTCTTTCAAGAAAGAAAATTACGCTACCAAAGTTTCGGATATTGTACTGGAAACAATATCGTTTGCTAACAGTAGAATTTAATAATAGTAGAATAGTAATCGTTTGCTAACAGCACAATATCGTTTGCTAACAGTAGACCAGAAAATATTTTGACATTTTTATTTTGAATCAATGACATCTAAAAAATCGTTTGCTTGAATTCATAAAGAATATTTTTCCAGATCTGTGTTTTTTCGATGTTTTGTTGTCATGGCTGCTTCTGGAAAGCATAAGCGATTAGAAATTTGCAAATCGGTTTTTAATTTTTATCTAACTATCCGTTAGAAAACTTGCTGAAATGATTACCAAGAATTTAACCCTTTTTTGACATAATCAAAGGCTACTTGAAGCACGGCAGCATTAATAATAAAGTTCTTTTACGTTCTCGCTGAGCTCGCAGTCTTCTTAGTCTGCTGTTGCACTTGTACCTGCTGACCCACTTATTCCGCCTTTTTAGTTTCATTAATAAGCATAATTTTCTTCACACTTACGCCATGCACAATTCAAGAGCAAAATAATAAAATTTATATTTAATTTTACAAAATTTATTATTCCGGATTATAGTGTTAAGTGTTGGCATACATTTTTGTATTTTTCTCTCTTTTCTCTTCATCATATCAATGTTTCCTTAGTGAGATGGATAGCAAATTTTTTTTTGTCTTTTTATTATTAACATTTTGTATGTTAATTTTATTTATTAAATATCACGATCTTCGCACTTACGCCACATAGAATTCAATTCAACAGCAAAGTCACCAGATATTTAAATACAGCATATGTTTAGAGTTTTCGATTGACAGTCTCTCGCGCTGGAGATGAACATGTTTTTTCTCACAGTGTTGCCACTGCTCGCTTTAAAATGGTTGAGTTTGTTAATCAAAAATTAGTTAAAGTTTTACAAAATATGAAATAAATAGCGAAACAAATGCGAAATTCAAAATTCGAGCTTCTGGGAGCCCATATTCGGGTGGAGGGCTATATTATTTAAAATTCGAAGTCTCTAGGTTCCGTTGTTCTTTCACAGTACTAGAAACATGCTTACATTGATGGAGATTCTTCATTATGTAATTCCTTTAAATATTATACAGAACAATAATATTTGGTGGCAACAAACTGAAAAGTGATAAGCAGTTTATACCGATTCATTACAAAATTCCGTTATCCCATTCTTGGCTGATGTTTCTTTTGGGCTAAAAAATACTTTACATATCATTAAGACGACTTACGGAATACAATAAAATATTGTCAAATGTAATTAAAATGATACAATATTGCATGTTTGCAAATTTGAAGCAGAACTTTATTGCTTGTGTAGTAGAGGTTTTAAGCGCCAGATTGAGAAAATAGTAACCCGATACGCTGTGGTATTGTTAAAGGAAAGCGCAGGTGGTTTTCCACGCACGTGGTTGTGTATGATTTTGCCTAGCTTCATTCCAATTTCGACGGAGAGAGCACCGCGGCGGGTGGGTCCGACAGTTTCCCGCTGTTCTTCCCCTACCTCCAAACCACACGAAAGGACTTTCGGTTCGCTATATACATTAGAGTACCCCTATGCTTTCTCCGGCATACCAACCCGCATTCTTCGGTACGGTAATCAGAGTTACTACCCGCTATTACGTTCAGTCGGGGGGGGGGGTCGAAACCGGGCTGGTTGCATGGGCGATCGCATACTTTTCTCCATGTGTAACATGTATACGAGCCAGTTTCCCTTAGAAAGTCTTCATCTCTCCGCTCAAGCAGATAACCCTCGAGTGCTCTGCCCTAATTAAATGAACCAATCCAAATCAATCTGTTATGCATTTATAGACAATAGTTCATTACTGAAAACCATTGAAAATATAAAATTAGCAAAGCAGCAACCTTGTGTTTGGGGTAGATTTAGTCAGAATCTCAAAAGGTTGCTGCTCAAAACTGCTCAAAAATATTTGCCTTAGATATGGTCAAGATCTGAAAAGGTGATTGCTCAAAGTTGTTTGCCTTAGATTTAGTGAGAATCTCAAAAGTTTGTTGCTGAAAAGTGCTCAAAGGTGTTTGCCTTACATATGGTCAAGATCTCAAAAGGTAGTTGCTCAAGGGTGTTTGCCATAGATTTAGTCAAGATCTTAAAACGTTGTTGTTCAAATGTTTTTGGCGTAGATTTAGTGAAGATCTCGAAAGACTGTTGCTCAAATGTGCTTGGCGTAGATTTAGTGAAGATCTCGGAAGGCTGTTGCTCAAAGATGTTTGGGGTGGATTTAGCCATGATCCCAAAAGGTTGTTGCTCAAAGGTGTGATTCAGATGTTTGATGTCCTGCGTATTCCAGAGGTCCGTGGTTCGAGTCCCGGCGAAGGCATTGCTCATTTTTCATGTCTCCTGCTTCGAAATAACCTAATGTCTCTACAGAACAATTTAAAGAATTTTTCTAAAATTTTTATTTGATAGAATTGTAAGTGTTGGTGTGGCGTGATTTTTCCATTTAAAAGACAAATTAATTTTTAAACTCAATGGTTTTTTGGAAAAGAATTTAATGGAACAAGAATATTAAACACATATTTCATAGAAAATCGAGTTTTATAGCATCCGTTCAGTACATTCAAAATTATTAACATTATTTAGGAAGTCAAAAGTGCCCATTTACTTTTCTAAGACCCATTACGGAAATTATTTTCGCACGCAACCTAAACACTTTCCAGCTATTGAGCTTTAGAATAAAATTTGCGTGTATATTCTTTACTAGCACAATAGCGTTTGTAAATAATGAGATGAATAATATTATGGTATATGAAAAATGAGTTTATTGTTACTATTATTATTAAAACCACTTTTCATTTTGCCATATCAAAAGATACCGTCTTTTTGGTTTAGGAAAGAATTCTCTCTACCACACTCAACAAATAAAATAGTACATGTATTGTATTTTCGCTGCTGAGACTGAACAATGCATTGCTCTTTCTCGTAATTCAAAGCAAACAGTGTGCTAAAACTGCGCAAATTTTTAACCTTGAACTCGTATGTCGCGGAAAGAGCTGGTATATTAGGCAGATGCGCAATTCATTTTCATTCACATGTGTACTCTATACACACAACAGCAATAAAAGTCTAAAAGCTTACAGATTTTATATTATGCCCAGAGGGGCATTTTTTAAACGTTTTGTATGTTACGTTTATTTATTAACTATCATGTTCTTCGCACTTAGACCATAAAATTAAATTAAACATCGGTATCCCAAAATAATTTTAAAATGAGTCTGTCTTTAGAATTTCCGATACACATTTCCGCGCGCTGAAGATAAAAATGATTTTTTTTTCGTACAGTGCTGCCATTGCTCGCTTTGAAATCGTCTAGTCTCTTAATCAAAAATTCGTTAAAGTTTTACAAAATATACAACAGATAATAAAACAAATTCCAAATTAAAAATTTGGGCTTCCAGATGCCCCTATTCGAATGGAGGACTACGTTATTTGATGTCTCTAGATACCGTTGTTTTTACACAGTGCGAGAAACATACATACATTCATGCAGATGCTTCATTATTTAATTTCCTTAAGTATAATGCAAGGCTCTAATATTTGGTGGCAACAATTTGAAAAGTGAAACCCCATTTATAGTGAACCAACGCAAAATGCCAAAACGAAATTAATAGCCTTTCTGGGCAAATTGCCCCTTTCGGGGCGTGGGGAAGAACAGTGCTATATCTCCCGTTCTACTGGGCCGATTAATGAAATTTAACTTGCAGTTTTTCATGTCTCGAAAGCACAAAATAGGATATATATTTGACGAAACATAGGTATTTTGACACAAAATCGGACTTTTTCTGAAATGACATACCTATTTTTTTCTATATTTCGATTCTACGTCTCAAATTATGCCTGAATGTTTAATTTTTGCAAAATTTTGTGAGAAAATGTAAAATTTTGTAAGAAATTCAAAAACTTATTTGGCGCACATTTTCAGCTTGTGGCAAGAATAATTCATTTCGCAATATTCTGAATTTATGGGAACCTATTTTCCTTTTTCTTTCATTGTTCACTAGGGAAGAAAAGGTGCGTCACTCATTCTTTCGAATAATTTTGAAAAAACTGCATACACCACACTTGGAGTTATTATCGCTTATAATAAATATGCCAAATTCAAAACGCGCCAATATATAAATTCAAGTATATCTTTTGAAATTTGGAATAAGAAACTCTTTTTTTTTTTTTTTTTTTTTTTTTTTTTTTTTTTTTTTTACTTTTAAATTATAAAAATTATTTAAAAATAGAAAATTTAAAATAAATCATAAGAAATGGACGAAATTTATTTGGAATGAACCTAAATTTCGAATTGTGAAGGTAGAATCACATAAATTTATAAGAAAGACATATTAATAAATGTATACCAAATTCGTTTAACATGGAGGAGCTAAAATTCTGAGAGCTAATTTTTTAAAAACTACTCGTGGGAATTTTACAAAACTCGGCATTTTGACATTATTGGAGTCGTAGAATCGAAATATATAAAAATAATTTGCATGTCATTTTAGAAAAAGGTCTGATTTTCTGTCAGAATACTTATATTAGAACAATGCTATATATAAATCTAATAAATATTCTCTGTCGCGCTTTCAAGACATAAAAAACGCAAGTAAATTTCGTGAATCGGTGCAGTAGAACTGGAGATGTAGAACTGCATCCTTTTTTTTTATTCCAAAGGGGCTTTTTCCTTGAAGGACAATTGCTTTCCTTTTGCGATTTTGCGTCGGAAACATTAAATGTCGGTTCACTTTTCAAACTGTTGCCAGCAAATATTGCAACCCTGTATTATATTTTAAAAAAATTCAATAATGAAGAATGTGCATAAATGTATGTATGTTTCTCGCGTTGTGATAAAACGACGGTACCTACAGCCATCGAATTTTGAATGATGTAATCCTGCTGCGAATATGGGCATCTGGAAGTACAAATTTAAGATTTGGAATTCGTTTTATTATCGATTTCATACTCTGCAAAACGTTAACGAATTTTGGATTAACAAACTTAAGGATTTCAAAGCGGGCAATGGCAACGTTGTACAGAAATAACATTTTTATCTCCAGCGCGTGAGACTGTGTATAGGAAATTCTAAAGATATGCCCAGTTTAAAATTGTTTTGCGATATTGTTCTGGAACTGAATATTATGGTTTAGGTGCGAAGAACATGATATTTAATAAATATAGGTAACACACAAAATGTTAAAAAAAGTCCCTCTGGTCGTAATTTAAAGTCTGAAACCTTTCAGATTAATATTATTATTATTATTTTTTTTTGCTTAATGTAAATTATCAAATAGTATTAAATATATAATATCTCACGATTCAGCGTGGGCTTCAGTGTCTCCTCCAAACTGTTCCATCAAACGGAAATTGTTAGGCTGTTTGAATATGACAAAGCGCACACGAACTATTTGTGTAAGGATGGGGGTGCAAGTGACTTTCTAGAGAAATTAGCTCATGTTATATGCAGGAAAAACCTCAAAACGAACTATTCACGTAAGATCGAACCTAGGTTGAACTTGCAGCATTCAGCGATCTTAACCACTCTAATACTAGTGAGGCCCGAGTAAATGGAGATGAAACCACGGCCTTCTGTAGAATAATTTTGGGGACCATATCTGGAACCCATGTTTACAATTATTCCAAAATGAGTGGTTTATCCAACTCCAAAGGGAAACACTAATATTGCGTGAGATGTGGACGTAAGGGAGGTCATGACATAGGTCCTCAGCATTCCATTCAATGCTCTGGAAACGTACGATCCGATCAAGCGCGAAAGGTAGAGCAAAGTATACCTGTGCGCCATTTTCCATGAAAATAGTTTCATTGACTTTTCCTCAGCTGTATACGTTGGACCAGCTCTATACGTTATAACTAGCCGTATACGTGCCGTATACTCAGTCGTACACTTATAACATTCCTACAGCATCTTCAGATAGCGTTTGTCATTCACAGTGTTATGCAGAAAAGATCATAACGATATGAAGTTCGCGTGAAAGTATGCAATCATATTCTAGATGAACGCTAATTTTCACTGAGATTCCATGGCCGTTAACAAATCTGGAGTGATGTTTCAGTATCCAGCTACTTTCATCTCGCCCTGTATATTTGTATCGTATTTGTGTATTGTATATTGTAATTCTGAAGTCAGCTGTGGTTCTAAAGATAGCTTCGTTAACTACACTGCCGGTCACCCAAATTGCAACACCAAGAAAGACAAGAGATATCACAACAAAATTTATTTAGTAGATAACGTGTTGACCAAGTATCAAATGATTAAATTTATAGACTTCTGTGAAGTATGGTTCCTTCCAGAATCAGTAGCCAGAGTAGCCGCCATTGTTGGAGATCACCGCTGCCACACGCCTCGGCATTGATTCAAACAGATTTTGGATGTGTTCTTCGGGTACAGCAGACCAAGTAGCTTCCACGCGTTGCCAAAGTTGATCTGGTGTGGCAGCTTGGGATGTAATCTGGGTCAATAGTTCAGCAACCATGGACCACATGTTTTCTATGGGCGAAATATCCAGAGAGCGAGCCAGCCAGGGAAGCAATTCAATCTGGCGTTTGACGAAGAACCCTTGGACAATGCGTGCCACGTGTGGCCGCATTGTCCAACATTATCCTGTTGAAGTATGGCTGTGGAAAAGCCCTGAAGGTAAGGAAGGACAACTGGCTCCAACACTTCGGAGATGTAGCGCTGGCTGTTTAAAGTACGGGAATGCGTACTAGAGGAGTGCGAGAGTGATATCCAATACCGCCCCATACCATAATACACGGTGCAGGACCAGTGTGGAGGTGCATAACGCAGCTGTTCAGCATCTTCTCTTCACGGTGTCTCCAGACTCGAAACCGACCATCGTAGTGATGCAGACAGAAGTGTGACTCGTCAGTAAAGACAATTTCATTCCATTCTGCCGTCCACATCCTTCTTTCATCGCACCATTGGCCGCGGAGACGTCTGTGGTTCTGCGTCAAGCGTTGACGAAGCAATGGACGTCTTGCAGGCAGACCACTCTGCTGTAAACGGCGTCGAATGGTACGCGCAGACACTAGATAATGCGTTATAGACTGAATGTGCTGTGCTATGGTTCGTGATGTGACTGAGGGATCCGTCCCTGCCATGCGCACAATGTTCCGGTCATCAGATGAAGTGGTGCACTGAGGTGGACGCGATCGAACGCCTCGGTCCGTCTACCCTCCTGCATCCAACGGTCACATATCCGCATTACAGTTGTTTGGTTTCGTCCAACACGGCTACCGATTTCCCTGAAAGATAATCCACACTCTCGGTAGGCCACTCTCCTTCCTCTTTCGAACTCGGATACTTGATCAAACGATGATCGCTCATTACTATGAGGCATAATTGATCGTTTTTTTAAAAGATCACAAGAAAAACGCAATTGCCGAACTTGAAATCGTCGAAAACTCCAAGCCTTGAATAGCGCTTTGAAGTGGCGCCATAGGAGCGCGTGACGTGCGTCTGCGCTGAAATTCTAATCATTTGCATATCTCATCTCCGCTAATGCATGTTGTAAATTTCATGTTATTTGCATGCTTCTTTCAGGGTGTTGCATTTACGGGGGCGAGCAGTGTACATATAATGCCCAGTTAATCTATCTCCTATGAACCTAAACTTGATGGATTAAATTACTTATTATCGGTAGACCAGATTTGGTTCACCATGATTGAAGATTCTAGCTGCATAAATAATTTGATATGTTTTCTATATGCTAGGTGAAGAAATTTTCTTAAAAAGATATCAACGAAAGCATGTTTATTAAGATTTAAAGTACTTTTTTAAAGTTATTAATCTTTGGACACTTCAATATGATAAATAAGTTCACTTTTCCTCATATCTTATCCAATTCATTAACTGTAAACAAATTTCAGCGTTCTAAATTAAAATTAAAATTATTGATTAATTTACGCGCTTAAATTTATCATTTCGTTCAATAGGGCTGTTTACAAAGTTTGGGTTCGATTGCAGTCTGAGATTGAATAGGTAAAACTATTGAGCACTGAAAGTTCATCCTTGTCGATTTCCAATAAACTGGCAGAATGCCTGGAAGTTTCCTGTTGTTCTCATTTCTAAAGCGCAAATGATGGTTTTCTTTGAGTAGTCCTTCGCAAAGGTATCCTTTCTAAGATAGTACAGTACATCAGGAAGAAGGGACTCCGAGACCTAGCTTAATATGCCTTACACGGTTATAATGACCCATAACCTCTCCGGTCAACCCAGGAGGACAATTTTCATGCACACAGTCAGGGAATAAGAACACAAGTCAATGGTGACCAGCAAGCAGTCAACAACAAAGAGAACATAGATACGTCGTAGACTGGGAGAAAAAAAACCCAAGGACAAACTTCGATACCTAACCATAAACGATGGTTCTACTGACTGTGAAGACTGAGTACTTAATCCAGAAGTCGAGTCGGTTTAGGTATAGGTCCGGTACTATTCCGTTAGAGCGGCATCAGTCCAAAATGCGCCACTTCCGTTTTTGGCAACCAAATGTAGCCATGTATAAAATTATGAAATAATAATAGAGTTCGGAAGACTAAAAAAAATTACTTCTGTAAAAAGTAATTTTTTTAATTTCATAATTTTTAAAAGAAGTCAATTTTTCTTTTTAATTTTTTAATCTGGAGTATTCTATGCATAAATAAAAACAAAAAAATGAAATTTAATCTAAATAGGTGGTATGAAGAATATTCTACACATAAATAAAAAATAATAAAACAAAAGAAAATTCAATCTAAACAGGCGGCATAAAACTACAAACATCATTTAATATTATAGAAAAATTGCAGATTTTGAATATAACCGAAACCACTTAAATTCTATCAAATATGACTCTAAATAGTGGCGAGCAGTGCACCGCTGAAATTTATTTACTCTATTTAGCACTGACCCACAATCGCTCCACAGTTTGGGTATAACATCCGGTTTCGAAGTCTACAAAATTATAACTGTGATTCACAGTGAAATGTCTGAAAATATTATGCTGTTATCAGGGATGTTTTCCCGAATGGAAGTCATCAGTGTTGCAGCACAACGATCGGGAACGGCGATCAGAAAACATTCTTTGCTTTTCCGGCATAAACACCCGAATACCCATTGTTCTTCTAGAACAGAACAATGGGTATCCCATGTTCTTCAATGGGTATGGAAGAACACTCCAACATTCTTTTTTCTTCTTGTCAAAAGACTTTTGTCTGTTTCTACGATTTTGTTGACTCCACAGATTTCCTTTCTTTTACGAGACATCAAACTATTTGCCCATACGTCGCTCAAGTAGTTATTCCAATCTACTCTTCTATTACGGCTGATTTCTGATTGAAGTTAGCAAAATTCAATCGGCGTCAGTTTCTAACACCACACATAGATAAAGCGAACGGCACCGAGGAAAGAAAGACGCGAGCATTCAAACCATGTTTTGATTCTCAATTCTTTTTTTTTTCCCAGGTAGAATGTACGTAACAACGCCTTATAGAACCTTTGTTTGAGTCAAAAGTTAATTTCATCGAATGATTTTGAGAATAAACTCAGTTGCTGCGAATTATTCCTTTGCACTGAAGGAATCTTTATGGCAGCTTCTTCGTCATTAGGTAGTTTCCAAATTGTGTAGCCCATCGTACTAAAAAAATAGCGAAATATGGCAAGAAAATAACGTGTGGTGATGTTTCAAATTGAAACTGGAAATCTTGAGCCACGATATTTGGCGTGTTATTGTAGCATTGTTTTCTTCTCATCTTTCTTCCTTTTTAACTGACGCCACTCTAACGGAATAGTACTACAGGTCCTAGTCAGAAACCGGGAATTCCCACTCCAATCGAAAGCAGAGGGGATCCGTTCTAAGAACAGACAAACTTTACGTGCTTGTCGCAATTAATTAATCCAACAAGCCATCTGAGGCTTGGATATCTATTCTGTCTTTTAAGGTGCAATATCAGTCTACCCCTTGTGATGCATATCAAGCAAAACTCTCCGTGATTAAAAAGCGATATAGCCGTAGTCTTGATGAGTTTGGACTGGCGGAGAAATGTAGCTGTATAATGAAGACTGCCCATTAGGCAAGAGTTTGGCCATTAAAAGAAAAGCATTTAAATGGATATGTGAAGAATTCTACCGCGGGAATTTTGAAGTCATGAAAAGAGGCATTAAATGAATGTGAATTTTAGATTATTTTTACTAAGAGTTATTTTAAATTGTTAGTCTTTTCTGTAATTTCTTGTTTCTGCCGCATTTCTTCTCAGAATATAAATGAGTTAGGGTGAACGAGAGTGTATTTAAGCCGAAGTTTTAGCGAAAAGGTTAGTCAGAGCCTATTCCGCTACTGAGTGCGGACGCTGTTGTTTCTACCAGCGTGTTTTTTTTTTAAATTTTGAATCTCGTATTCTCATTCTTGCCGCCGAAGCTTAATTGCACGTCGGTGCAGGTTTCTGTGTCAACCTGCTAGGTTCTATTAATTTGTGTAGTGTTGATCGACTAGCTTACTTTTAAATTTAGTCTAATTTACCATCGTCTTTAGTTTTATCACCTCAAGTGAATGGCGGACTTGTAAGCACAAAGACTGTGCCGTCTGTAAATAACTCAATTAAATGAAATTTCTTTTACACTTTTTCTCTGCTGTATTCATCTTCTAGTTGTAGTGATAAGTCGCCAACAGGCTTTAAAGTACCTCTAGTAGCAGTTTATATTAGTGAAGAATACTAGACTTTGCAATATACAGGGTGGTTATAATTAAAGTGACCCTATACAGACCCCTCTAAAACGCGTTCTACTTATTGAAGTTTGATGCAATTTGGTATATATGTTATATGGACCATGGGGAAACGATTTCTCCAATAAAAATAGCTCAAGTTTTGACCTCCAGGAGAAATAGTGGAGCCTAAATAAGAACAAAAGATCTGTCAGAATCATTAAAATTTATTCAGTTACAGATTGTGCTTAGTATGTGCTCCATTGGCACGAGTTACGTGTTGAAAGCGCATTATAGCGTGTTCAGTGGTAGCACGAAGTAACTCTCGAGGGATTTCAGCAAGATGGCCTGTAACGTTGGCTTTCAACTCTACCTGAGTTGAAAGCCAACTTAAATCCTTGTGTGATTTCTAGTTGTGGGGATTCCTAAAAGAAAGCTTTATGGAAGAGGAATTAGGACTTTACCTCTCTTCCATAAAGCTTTCTTTTAGGAATCCCCACAACTAGAAATCACAGAAGGATTTAAGTCGGGTGAACGAGGAGGCTAGACATCCGGAAAAACTCTAGATATTACACGATTCTCTCCAAAGTTAGCAAGAAGCAGTTCTTTGATTGGCGCCCAGTGTGGGGAGTTGACTGATCAGACAGTTGTCTGATAAAACAGTTTTACCAATAAAGCTGGATCTTTCTCCTGTAATACCGACAAACGATTAACGATGACAAAGGCACGCAGAATGATTTTCTGGCTCTAGCTGCAAGTTTGTCTATAGGTTTGACTAATTTGCATAAGGAATTTTTGAATATAGCCATCTCGTGGCCAAAATTTCAACTACCTCTTTATTGCAGAAATCTTCTCCCCATATAACAAACATCCCAAGTTTCATCAAAATCCGATAAACAAAACGAGTTCTACAAGGACCTGAATAGGGTCACTTTAATCATAACCACCCTGTGTTAAAGGAGTTATAAAAAGCCGAAATTTCTCCCGCATTTTTCATGTGAGTTTTATGAATTCTGATCTTCAATTGAACTATTGTTTTGTTCTTTACATAGTTAAAAATTAAAAATTCTCAAAAGATACGTGCCTTTAGTGTTTCATATGTTGATATTATTCCCTTCGATTAGAATGAAAAACTGAATACTGTATTTATTTCAATCAGTGCTAATCGATGGAGGAAAGAGAACTTTGTAGTTACTTCACTTACCTGCAAGTAAAATAGCGAAATCTTTATGATTTTGAGTTTCGATACAGTTGCTTACGTCGAAGGTTCTTAGATACGGAGCCTTGGCTTTGAATTTCAAGAAGTTAGTTGATTTTACACCTTCTACCAGCTCTCCAGCCTAAATAAATAAATAAATGAATAAAAAGTACACAAAAAACTTTCAGATTACGCTCAAAGGGGCAATTTTAGCTTTTTAAGTATTACTTATATTTATTAAATACTAGGGCAAGTACCCGATATCAGTTAAGTCAGAGAAAACGATAACGCTGTAATACTTCTCGAATAACGATGCAAAAAATACGATTGGTACTCATATATTTTTCAGTCTGAGGCAATATGGAATCCACATAAAAATTTCAATAGAAAAATAAGCTAATTCTCTTTCATTATATCAGGAACCACGGCACGCAGTTTTTAATGATTTTCGTCTTTCTAATCAAATAGTCCGAAAAGCTCACGCTCCATCCAATATTTCATTTATATTCAATTTTAGTCGATTAAATTTGGCAAAAAATGGATCATAATTGATCAGAAATCAATAATGCGAACAAACACACTAACAGGCGTTTTTCTTTAAACATGTAGATTTTGTAAAATTTACAGATTTTAGATTAACAAACTCTACGATTTGAAATCGCGTAGTAGCCACACTTTTCGAAATAAAGCATTTTTATCTCCGACTCGCGAGACTGTTGCCATTCGGAAAAAATGAGGGCGAAAATTAATGTTTTCAGAATTTTTAATTACTGTCTCGGCTGATTAAAGCCGTGCGGAGATGGGAACATTCGAAATGGCTCCCCGCGAATTTTTCGAATCGGGGGTAATATATTTAATATTTGGCAATGATATTTTTATTTCATTGTAAAGTTTAGAAATTTTATTAACAAACTTTACCATTTGAAAGCGAGCGGTGGCAACACATCTTAAAAAAAAGCAAATTTTTATCTCCAGCGTGCGAGACTGTTGCCACTCGGAAAAAAATGAGGGCGAAAATTAGCGTTTCCATAATTTTTAATTAATATCTCTGATTTTAGAAACTACTTTTTGGAAAAAGTGGACGTCGACCTTTCCCAGAACCCAGAAAATAATTGTAGAAAGTTTGGTGACGATAGCTATAGTAGTAACTGAATTAATCGCCAACAAACATTCTTTTATATATATATACATCTTGTTATTCGCACATATAAAATTCAGTTAAAGAGCAATATCACAAAGTATCTAAAAATAGAATATCATTAGAATTTCCGATACAGAGTCTCCCGCGCTGGAGAAAAAAATGCTTTTTTCCCGTAGACTGTTAAATTAAATGATTGTAGACTGTTATTAAATATCATGTTCTTCGCACTTAAACCATAAAATTCAATTTAACAGCAATATCACAAAATATTTAAAAGAGCATATCTTTAGAATATCCGATACACAGTCGCGCGTGCTGGAGATGAAAACTTTTTTCCCCTCGTACAGTGTTGCCATTGCTCGCTTTGAAATCGTTGAGTTTGTTAATCGAAAATTCGTTAAAGTTTTACAAAATATGAAATAGATAATAAAACAAATTCGAAATTTGGGCTTCCAGGTGCGCAGGTGTTTGGGTGGAGGTTTCTGTTATTCAAAATTCGATGAGTCTAGGTACCGTCGTTTTTTCACAATGCGAGAAACATACGTGAATTCATGCAGATTCTTCACTATTTAATTTCTTCGAATATAATGCAGGGCGATAACATTTGGTGGCATCAATTTGAGAAGCGATTCAAGGCAAAACGCCATTTCGAGACTAAAATTCCTTTCGGGTAACGCATCTTTGGGCTTTAATTAAAACAACATTTTGACGAAAAGTGTTTCGCGAAATCGAAATCAGAA
The DNA here is from genome assembly GCA_000611955.2 of Stegodyphus mimosarum. Classification (NCBI taxonomy): domain Eukaryota; kingdom Metazoa; phylum Arthropoda; class Arachnida; order Araneae; family Eresidae; genus Stegodyphus; species Stegodyphus mimosarum. Next base: position 257,027 of record KK121484.1, on the reverse strand, counting down.
CTTTTCGAATCATATGGTCATACGTTTTGACTTGAAAGTTGTACTTGAATTTTGTTTAATTCTTTTAAAGAATAAAAATAATGAATTTCTCGTACTTACCAGCTGTTTTCGCAAGATTGTATGTTGTACAGGAACACCATATTCTAACAATTCATCCGCTTCTTCATGCCAGCCATTCTTTAAAAAAAAGTAAAATAAATATAGATAACTTATTATAACGTTTAGCAGTCTTATACAACTGGAAAATATAGCAACATCAGTGTATGGTTTCAAGTAAGTGTACGTTTCATGTCATCCCTAGATACTGTTACAAATTTTGTATATATGTAAGTTTTTTTTTGTTTTATAAATGCCAAACATTAGCAGCGCTTAAGCCATTAGTTCACGCACCCTCCAGTATTTTTCAACAATGTTCTCATACCGAGAAAGTGCAATGAAATTATTTAAATATTCAAAAATCATAGGCTGATTGGAGCCACATAAAATACAGTTTGAGGAATCCACCACTCCTCCTCTTCTGTAGCGGTGGTCTCGCGAATAGTCATATCCGGTCAGTCGTCTAAATAGAACTACCGCTGTCTTTCTTGGAAAACTGGGAATGAAAGTTGTTTCTTTCCCCAGAAATCCTCCAACTCTAATCCATAGCTTGTTGAATCATATCCTGCTTAAGAACTGAGTCAGGTTAACAAACAATTTAGCCGTATGAAAAGAAAGCCGTTGATTAATGAGTTGCATTATCAAAGTTCCTTTCTTAGCCAACATATGTAAATAATTTTAGTGAAATTGTAGCATTTTTTTTGTGGTTTAATGTAACATGAAAATCCAAAGAAGTGAAGTTTTGCCGGAAAAGTAAGAACACAGGGGCAAGTATATTTAACATTGAGTAAATGGTTCCCTAGCTAGGTTGGCGAGCTATCGCCAAACTGGCGACGGTTTTGGCGACTAAATTTTGTCGCCAAATTCTGCGAGAAATCACCAAAACAGGCCAAACTTGGCGACATTTTAGTCCAGTCCCTGTATAAATGTAATTGGTATTATAGTGGAATAACTGCAATGGATCCTCTATGTAACTGTAACGGTATCTGACCTTCATATGCCTTCTATTAATTTCGAGAAGTACTTGAGATTTCTCCGAGGCAGGGAGGAACCATGTAAGACCTTAGAGAGCATCAGTTTACGAATAGTGTTTAATTCAGCTTGAATTCGGAGTACTGAGATCATCTACGTGTGAGCTTCGCTCTTTAGATGCGCTTTTCGTTGTGTTGTGTTTAACGTTCCTAGTAGTATGAAATGTAATTACTGATTGTACCCTGTGATGCTGTGAAGAGCTGTAGGAGTATTTTTGTGGAAAGTTTCGAAGCTGTGAAATGTTGCTTTTCTATTATCTTCTGTTCTACTAAGCCGATTGACGAAATTCAACTTGAACTTTTCAGATCCAGAATGCCCGACTTAGGATATGTGTTAGATTTATATATAGCATTGTTCTAATATAGGTATTTTGCCGCGAAATCGGACGTTTACTCAAATGACAATGCCAATGTTTTTTCAAATTTCGATTCTACGACTTAAATTACGCCAAACTGCCAAATTTTGTAAAAACCGAACGAATACTTTTTAAAAATTAGCTCTCAAAATTTTAGCTCGTCAATGTTAATTGAATATGGTATATATTTATTAATCTCTCTTTTTGTATTAAACTTACTCGATTCCTTCTTCCAGAATTCGAAATTTAGGCTTAATAAAAACATAATTCGCTCACTTTTTATGATTTAATTTTAAAATTTGTATTTTAAAATATTTTTTATAAATTTTTCGGAACAATTTTTGTATTAAAAACTTATAACATTTTTAACATCATCTTAAAGTAGATGTATTTCTAGGCACACCTGCGAAAAATTAGAGTTTTTTTATTCAAAATTTGCTAAGATATACGTGAATTTACATGATGGCTAGTTTTGAAATTTGTTCGATATATTTTTTATAAATTTGTTCTTTACGTATTCGTTACAAGCGATAATAACGCCAAATGTGGTTTACGCACTGTGTTAAAATTATCTGAAAGTAATGAACGCGACCGTTCTTTCGCTCGCGAATAGTGAACAAAAGGGAAGGGAAATAGGTTGCTATAAATTAGGCAGTTCGCCAAGTGAATTAGTCTTGGCGCAAACTGAAAAAAAGCCGCCAAGATGAATTTTTAAATTTCTCTATAAATTTCTCACCACCAAAAATTACAAAAATTTAGCATTTAGGCTTAATTTGAATCGTAGAATCGAAGTATGGAAAAAAAAATTGGCATGCCATTTCAGGAAAAATCCCATTTTGTGTCAAAATACCTGTATTAGAACAATGTTATGTATAAATCTAATATATATCCTAAGTCACGCTTTCGAGACATGTAAAATGCAAATTGAATTTCGTCAATCGGCCCAGTAGAACGGCAGAACTGTCCCTTTTTTTTTGTCGGTGTACGTGCCCGTTGATAATCGCTGGCTAGGTTAAATTAGGGCCAACTGCGTTAGGTATTTGCCTCTAGCTTCGTCTAAGTCTGTTTCGTTTAATATACATCAGTTTCTTACTTTCTTACGTTCATTTAAAAGCCCTAGTGGAGGCTTTCCTGTAAGACCACAAAGGGGCCATCTGTGATTATTTCTTTGAGTGAATAAAAGGGTATTTTAACCCCTCTCGAGACTCTGCGGTTAAAGAGTCGAACTCATCGATATGTCGTTATCCTGTTCATTAGATCCTCTCGTTCAAGATAGACAAAGTACCGGGACATTGATAACATCATCTTTGCGCAAGCTAAGATTTGCATCTTAGAAAAAGTCAACAGAAAGACAAAACGTGAATAAAGTCTGGACAATTTTAATCTCGTGATAAATCGATAAAAGACGGGTCTTCAGGGATATTTTTCAAAACATATACTTTATATAAAATTTAAAAAAATACTCATCTTCATTCATAAGTGAAAAATACAAATTTCCTTCCTTCTTCAGAAGGAAGTATTTTTCAAAGTCTTACGACCTTTATCTATTTATTTTTAACTAATAGTTCATTTTAAATTTGACTGCCCCATCACTCCCTTTTCAACCGCGCTTTTCATGCCAGAATGTAAATGAGCGAGAGTTTATTCAGATTAACCCTCTAACCGGCAAGGCCGTATATGTACGGCATAGGATACTTTTTGTGATATCTGTACGAACGTATATATACGTGCATATTAAAATATGTCAAAGAAATTAAGGCAATTTGTTGTTACGGATTTCATATTTATTTCCCTGCTTATTTAGAATTGTAATTAAAATTGCTTTATTTTCCCGCGCAACGCAGACGATTTTTGAAGACAAAGCTACGTCGGAAAAATAAAAATAAAACAGCGCGTGCATTTAATATTTAATAAATAAATATCTCGTAATGACTGTTGCCATCAAGGAAAATCCAGATTGTTCTAGTGATAATTAAAAAACTTATAAAAGCCGAATTCAACCACCTCATCTCAGTTGTAGTTGTAGCTGTTTAAAGCGAACTGCTGTTTGTTTACTTAATGTTGTTATTGATTGCAGCGATTTCGCTGTGAGATAGAATTAGTTTCTCTGTTTTTGAAGTGAGTCTTGCTAAACGTTTGAGATACTGTGATATTATACGTATATCTCTGAAGAAATATTTCAGCATTTTGATTTATTTCTTGTGGAAAGAATAAATTTTTGTTAACTTTTTAACGACTTGTGCATTCAATCCATAAGGAACCCGTACGCACGCTACAATATTAAAAGTACATAAATCCAGGTATACAATGCCAAAACATTTTTTACATTAAGTCTAGAAAACAAATTTTTCTGGTAGTAGTTCTGGGAAATTTGTGCTTTCTTAGCGAAAATCCTGGCCAGTCAGAAGGTTAAGGTAGAATAAAGTGCTATTTAAGCAAGAGATTCGGGAGTTAGTTTTCAGAGCGTGTCTGCCTAGTCGGGGTCACGTGGTGCTGTGATTATTAGCGACTTGCGTTCACAGCATTGATGTGTTCTCCCAATTAGGCTTCGGAGCTCTTCCTGCGCGTTAAAATATTCTGCGAGCCGTTAGGCTAACCTAAACTCCTTGAAATTATTCTTTCTTATGTATAGCTGTTAAGCCAGAAAAGCTGGCTTCTTGTAACCCAAGTTGGGTAATATGTTATACATTCTTACGATTGAATAAAGGGTGTTATACATTCTTCTTCTGATCTCTGTTTAGTTTCTCAAGGCCTGAAGATAAAGTTTTGTTTTGTGTTTTTTCATGTTGAATGTAAAGTTTATGTTTCCAAAGAGACACAGACTATTAAAAATTCGATTATTAATTCGATTCGATCGGTAAAATTTTTGTCAAATAATCATCTGTTCTGCTACTAATTTGGTCAACCCTAGATTTTTGTTTTTTAATATCAATCAAAAATCAATTTTTGATTTAAATACTTATATTATCCAATGGAAAAAATTACGCAATTAACAACATGCGATGTTCTTTCTTAAAATAAAAGGAAAGGAATTTCGTATTATAGCAAGTTGAATTTGAATACTTACAGTTGAAAAGAAAGTTTCTTTATCATATGTCGCATTATATTTTGAATCAAAATATCTACCTGCAAAAACATCACATTCGATATCTCGAACGAAAACCTGTAAGAATAAAAAAATGATAATGATGTTTTAGCATTAAATTAAAATTAACAAACAAAACAAAAATCTGAAAGCTTTCAGATTTTACATTACGCACAAAGGGGCGTTTTTTTAACGTTTTATGTGTTGCCTTTATTTATTTAACATCATGTTCTTCGCACTTAAACCATAAAATTCAGTTCAAGAATAATATCCCAAAATAATTTTAAAATGAGCATATCTTTAGAATTTCGGTTACACAGTCTCGCGCGCTGGAGAGTACCGTTGTTTTATCACAATGAGAGAAACATACATACATTTATGCAGATTCTTCATTATTTAATTTCTTTAAATATAAGACAGGGTGATAATATTTGTTAGCAATAATTTGAATAGTCAAATAACGCAGAAAGTGAATCAACGCAAAATGCTAACACGAAATTAATAATCCTTATGGGCAAATTGATCCTTTAGACTAAAAATCTGAAAGCTTTCAGATTTTACATTGCACCCAAAAGGGCGTTTTTTTTAACGTTTTGTTGGTTACCTTTATTTATTAAATATCGTGTTCATCGCTCTTAAACCATAGAATTCAGTTCAACAGCAGTATCGCAAAATAATTTTAAAATGAGCGTATCTTTAGAACTTCCGATACACAGCCTCGCGAGCTGGAGATGAAAATGTTTTTGTTTTCCGCGGAGTGTTGGCATTCTTAGTTTTGAAATCGTAAAGTTTGTTAATCAAAAATTCTTTAATGTCTGAGAAAATCCGAAATAGATAATAAAAAAAATTCCTAATTAGGGCTTTCAGATGCCCATATTCGGTGGAGGATTACGTTATGATACCTGTAGGTACCGTTGTTTTATTACAATGCGAGAAACATGTATACGTTTGCGCGAATTCTTCATTATTTAATTTCTTTAAATATAATACAGGGCTGCAACATTTGGAGGCAACAGTTTGAAAAGTGAATTAACGCAGAAAGTGAATCGATGCAAAATACCAAAACGAAATTACTAGCCGTTCTGGGCTAACGCGTTTTAATCTAAAAAAGGATCAACAGCTACTTAAGCTGAATTTGTCTGACCCGTGTTCAATACAAATGCCGTAGACATTTCGAGGAACAAGGTATGGATATAACGAAATAGAAAGAGTTTATCTTGTTTTAGTAGGCACTCAAGGAACAAGTGCTCGTGTCCATTAACAGATAATGTCCGCTAAAAGGAAGTGCTCTAATTTTCTACTCAGAGAATCTGGAGATTCAGGAGCATGCCGGTTAATAAGGATTGCCATTAATGGAGTATGGACTGCAGTTCCTTGAATAATTGATCGTTACAGAAGATTGCGAATATGCACTATCCGTATCTTTCTATCTGTGTTTTTTCAGTTTAATTAGGATTTGAATATAATGATGCCAAAAATATATTAAAAACAATCTTCTAAAGTGAATTGAAAGAAATTACGTCGCAGTCGAACCTCCATTAACAGACCTTAGCGGGTTTTTACCATTAGATGGCATATGGGGATCTAAATCCGCATAGCTGGAAACAGAGATCAATCCACTCCCGTTTAGCCGGCATCCCTCCATAAAGGAAAAGCTTTGATCTCATGAGTACCCACTAAAGGAAGCTTTGAATGTATATGTAAAATCTCTCAGCTAATATAGTTCGACCTCCTCATCCGCGACCATAATCGCAAACACGTATGAGCCATTCGAACAGAATTATTTTCAAAATAAGGTGGACAGATGGAGACTTTCCTTCATTTGAGCATATAAATTCTGTCTTTCCGGAGAAGAGTTTCAAGTGTCCTTTCAAGTGACCTTCCACGTCGCAGCAAGTAATAACGTCCCTTTTGCAGGAGTCTATGGGTTTTGGCAGAATGCCATCCAAGGTTGCGTTTGAGATGGTTGAACTATATCAACTGATTGTTCATATTATTCAATAGCATCGATAAAAAGTAAACCTGCTTGATTTCAATGAATCGGAATAAACTTATATACTCTATGGAATTTGAGCGTAATTTTATTATACTGAACCATGTAAATTTAGCGATTTCATTAAGTAATAAAAATGATGTCGCCCCACCGGTATAATGGTTAGCGTCGCTGACTGCCGTGCCGAAGGGCCCGAGTTCGAATCCCGCAGAAGGCATGGATGTTTGTAAATGTATAGTGTCCGTGCGGCATGGGGCCATTCTATATATGCGGCCACCCGAAAGTCCTCTCGAGAGGTTGTGGTAGTGGAAGGAGGGGTAGGAGACCCTCGGACCCGTACCCCGTAGTGTTCTCGATCAAAATTTTGGGGGGACTGAGCTAAAATCGCACTGTCACCTGTAAGGTGTTTAAGGCTGTTGCCAACGACAGTAGTAAACTTGCGCTCTTTGCCACGAGGATTTTCGTGGGCTTGGCTGAGTATAGGTCAGATAAGCGAGCGTTAGGAACAAGAACAACAATAATAATAACAATAATACCCGAGTTTTAACGAATCGGTGTTAAGAGTAGACGGTAAAAGAGATTGGGAGAAGGTACAACTATAACCAGGGTATAAATACACTGGTTTCAAATCATGCAGAAAAAATCACAAAAATGGCGATAATCTTGTTCAAAAATAAGCCAATCCATATAAAATTTTAATATGTTGTCAAATAGGAGTTGCTGAGTAAACTTCACTTTGCAAATCAGTGGCGCTGCAATCGGAATATGCCATCTACGAGGAGCCTAAAATTCCGTGTTTGAGAGCAAGCCTGCGAATTTTGCTGTGATACTGAGATAAGAAATCTGAAAACATCCAAATCGTAACAATAACTTCCAGGCATCATTTGCCCAAAGATCTGCGATGGAAGATTATTGGAAGATTAAAGGCAGAACAAAGTAAGACAGAAGTAGCCAGATGGCTAACTGTAAGTCCTTCTGTGGTTGACGGACTTTTAGCAACAATTTCTAACCCCAGATTCGGCATCAAGAAGTTTCAGCCAAGGATGGCCAACCGTTACGAGGAGCGCCGATGACGAATATTTGTTGTTATGAGCACAAAGGAATGGAACTCTGACTCAACTCAGATCTTTCCTTGTTGCAGCCGCCGGAAGGTTGGTGTCAACGTCAGCCGTGCGTAGAAGGCTTCACAAAGGAAGTTTGTACGCGAGGCGACCAGCCATTTGTGTGCCACTGAAATCACGTTTCAGAAAGAAACGTTTGAGGTGGACACGTCAACATATCCATTGGACGGTTGATCAATAAAGGGCTGACTCTTTACTGATGAGTCCAGGTTTAGCCTCCAAAGCGATAGTAGGCGTTATTTGATTCGGAGCGAACCTGGAACCCGTTATCATCCATCAAATATCCGTGATCGAGATGCACATGGAAGAGGCAATGTCTATGTTTGGAGTGGTGTCTCTGGAAGGACGCACAGACCTTCATGGCTTTCCATGTGGAACCGTGAAGGTTCGGGCTTATAGAGATGACACTTTCGATGCTTATGCCGGGGGAATAAATGATGATTTCTTGCTACAGTACGACAACGCTAGACTGCACAGGGCTCATACCATGGAGGATTATCTTCAGTCGCAAACAACTCAGCGCATGCAGTGGTTAATTCAATCACCAGATCTCAATCCTATCCAGCGTGTTTGGGATGCTTTAGGAAAACGTATAGCTGCTCTCAGTCCTACTCTTCAGAACCTTGTCACGCTTGCAACTGCTTTGCAAGAGCAATGGCTCTCACTTCATATAGAATTGATAGACCACTTTAACATCATACAACGTTGTATGTGTTGTTTTGTTTCTAGGGGAGATGAAGCTACATGTTGAAGGTAATTTTCTTACGCCAAACTGATACATCTGACTTGTTCAATTTATACGCAAGCTAATTTCAATAACACTATAATTGTCCGGCAACCTTTTCATGTTATTTCATACCTTACTATGTGGCGCTTGCTGTGAGTCAGTTTCATTAAATTCTACATGTAACATTTGAATTATTAAATTATTAACGTTTCATTAATACTACATGTAACGTTTGAATTATTAAATTATTAACGTTTCATTAATACTACATGTAACATTTGAATTATTAAATTATTAACGTTTCATTAATACTACATGTAACGTTTGAAATTTACGGACATTTTTGTGATTTTCCTTTAATTAATGATAACCGATGCAGTTATGTTACATATTCCGGGTATCAATAGTTAAAGATTCAGGTTTTCATAAATTGCATTGCATTCTCTTTACTAAAGTCGTAGTCGTTATTAGTCATTATTAGTAGTTTAGGCTTTTTCTTAAGGAAAAGTTTTCTGCTTTGGCTTCCGCCGAAAACATCGCAACGTGAGCACGCCGTCGTAACAAATATCGTGGGAGAAAAGAAAGCAAGAAGAAAACAGCAGTTCTAAAGCATAGCTGTACAAAAACAGCGTCATAAAAAATAAAGCGGTTAAAAAATTTGGCAATTTAAAACATCGTCCTTGGAAATATCCTGGTAAAAAATAAAGCACCTATAAATTATAGCATGATGATAACGTCTCATACAAACATTTTCAAGCTTTATAAATTCGCATGTTCGCATAATGATTTGTGAGTGCAAGATGGAATGAGGAATGTTTTTACTTTTATATTTATAAATTATACATTTTTGCTGAAAATAAGGAAGGAAATATAAGCACTTTTAAAGACTGAAACTGAGTAGAAAAATAATTCTGGGTAAAGCAATTAATAGAAGTCTAAACTTTTATAGTTAACTAACAGAGGCCATTAATAAATTAATCTATATTATAAAGTTTTATTTGTAATTTTTCATGAAAAACATAGTCTAAAAAAGATTACAAAAAGGAAAATGAGTAACTGCATGTTATCTATATAAAAACTGGTTAATTAATTATCATATCGTTACGGATTTCACATTTATTTGGCTATTTATTAGTCCAAAGGGATTTAGTCCCGAAGGACTATTACTTTCGTTTTGCGATTTTGCGTCGGAAACACAAAAACGTTGAATCACTTTTCAAATTGTTGCCACTAAATGTTATCGCTCTGCATTAAATTTTAAAAAATGAAAAATCTGCATAAATGTATGCATTTTTTTTTTTGACGTAGCTTTCTCTTCAAAAATCGTCTGCGTGCGTTGCACGGGAAAATAAAAAGGAATTTTAATTACAGTTCTAAATAAATAGCCAAATAAATGTGAAATTCGTAACAATATTCTCTAAAACTTTAACGAATTTTTCATTAACAAACTCAAAGATTTCAAAGCCAGCAATACCAACGTTGTACAGAAAAACATTTTTATCTCCAGCGCGTGAGAGCGTGTACCGAAATTTCTAAAGATATGCTCAATTTAAAATTAGTTTGCGATATTGCCGTTGAACTGAATTTTATAGTTTAAGTGCGAAGAACATGGTATTTAACAAATAAAGGTAACACACAAAATGTTAAATAAACGTCCCTTTGGACGTAATTTAAAATCTGAAACATTTAAGATTTTTTTTTTTTTTTTTAGAATTGTAATTAAAATTGATTTATATTTCCCGTGGAACGCAGACGATTTTTTGAAGAGAAAGCTAAGTCGAAAAAAAAAATAAAAATAAAAGAGCTCATGCATTTAATGTTTAATAAATAAATATCTCGCAATTACTGTTGCCATCCAGAAAAATCGGTTTGTTTATTTAATGCTGTTATTGATTGCAGCGGTTTCGCTGTGAAGTAGAATTATTTTATCTGTTTTGAACTGAGCTTTTGCTAAACGTTTGAGATATTGAGATATTGTGCGAATATCTCTGAAGAAATATTTCAGCATTTTGATTTATTTCTTGTGGAAAGAATACATTTTTTTAAACTTTTTAACCACTCGTGCATTCAATTGATAGCGAACCCGTACGCACGCAACAATATTATAAAATTATATTAACTGCTATAAGTAGCATTAATTTTTTACTCATTTCTGAATGTCAAGTTTCCTTCTGAAGTTTTCAGAAAAAAATTATTAGGAAGTTCTAAAATATAAAAGTAAAAATATTCGTTATTCCTTTTTGCTCTCGCTAATCATTATGCGAATACGCATTTACAAATTTTGAAGCCTGAAACACACGTCTCCGATGTTATCGTCATACCATAATTATCGTCATACGATAATTGATTTGTAGGTGCTTTATTTTTTACCACGATATTCTCGACGACGATGTTTTTAACTGCGGAGTTTTGAATCACTTTATTTTCGACGACGATGTTTTGTACCACGACGTTTTAGAACTTCGATCTTTTCTTCTTGCTTTCTTTACCCCACAATGTTTTGTATGACGACGTTTTGCCTTGCGTTTTTTTTTCCGCGACGTTTTCGCTTGTAACCCCCCTTTTCTATAAACTTTTGGGTATTAAGAAATTTTTATGAAATTGTAGACAAAATAAAGTAATTCTTCAGAGGTAGGGTTTTTAATTTTATATTAAATATTGTTGAGACTAGTAAAATACTTACTGTTCCCTTGTACTCCATTTCATCAGTCTGCATCAAGAAGATTTCTTCCGGTGTGCCCATCACAGTGTAGATGGTATCTTGTGTAGTTTCGAAGAAGTCCCCATGGATCGGTCGAATGTAGCAGCGACCTGATGCCTTGTTAGTCACGTATAAGAGACCTGAAAATATTAATTTGTAAGTGTACTTTACATAGAACTGTTTACTTACTGTAAATCTGCATTAATAAAACGGAGAGAGGAGAAAGAAAAGAAAGTTGAAACGGATGCTTTAACATTAAAACTGGAAATATAGTAAAATTTTGTCCAAAGAGGCTTTGTTCCTGAAGGACTATCGTTTTCGTTTTACGATTTGTTTTGCGAAACATTAAATGTCGATTCACTTTTCAAACTGTTGCCACCAAATATTGCAGCCCTGTATTATATTTAAAGAAATTAAATGATGAAGAACATGCATAAATTTATGTATGTTTCTCGCATTGTGATAAAACGACGGTACCTAGAGCCATCGACGACGGTACCTAGAGCCATAGAATTTTGAATGACGTA
>KK121484.1:233339-245367 GCA_000611955.2 Stegodyphus mimosarum | reverse complement strand
AATATGGGCATCTGGAAGCCCAAATTTGAAATTTGGAATTTGTTTTAGTATCGATTTCATATTTTGTAAAATTATTAATGTATTTTTGATGAACAAACTCGAGGATTTCAAAAGAGAGCAATGGCAAAAAAGCGCGGGAGATAAGAAATTCTAAAGATATGCTCAGTTTAAAATTGTTTAGCGATATTGTTCTTTAACTGAATTTTATGATTTAAGTGCTAAGAACATGATGTTTAATAAATAAAAGTGGCACACAAAATGTTAAAAAAAGTCCCTTTGGACGTAATTTAAAATCTGAAACCTTTCAGATTTTCTTTACCTATTTTTTGTTTAATATTATTCTCAAGATAACTTTTAGTTGCGTAAGATTTTTTTACATGTACTTCTGCTACAGCTCTTTTAAAATTTTACGTTGTTTTTATTCGCTTCGACAAAATAATGATTAATACGTTATACTTTTTTATCTCATATAGATATAAGTTACAATGCGAAGCGGCCAAATATCATGTTGCAAAAATTTAAAGCGTTGAAGAGAAGTTAAATTAACTTCTCGTTAACTTCTGGTAAGCGTGAGCCCATTTCTTGTAGGATCTTAGAAACGAAATGCTTCATATACATTCAGGTTCACAGTATTACACAAGTTAAAGATTATTTTCCTATTATATATATATATATATATATATATATATATTAATATATTATGCTTTATCTTAAATCATCTTTAAGCTGAAAAACGTTCACTTGCAAAAATAAAGAATATTTCGAATCCGGAATCTGATACAAGCAGGTAAGAATTCAGTCTTTTTTAAATGCTGCAGTTCTAATTGTATAATTCTTTCATTAATTCTGAAAATAATAAATTACATCAAGTGCCAGAATATTGAGGATTCTGGTGTAATTGAACGTGCCAATAATTCTTCAACGTGTTCGACTTGCAATAATAAATACATTTACTTTGTTTCAAATGTTTCTTTTTTAAGCCCAAAGAGGCGTTAACCCCGAAGGGCTATTAGTCTCGAAATGGCATTTTGGGTGGAATCACTACAAGCATTGCATTATTTTTCAAATTGCTGTTACCAATTATTATCGCCTTGTATTATATTTAAAGAAATTAAATAGTGAAGAATCTGCATGAATGCATGAATATTTCTCGCACTGTGAAAAAACAATGGTACCTAGAGCCATCCAGTTTTGAATAACGTACGTTTCCACCCGAATAGGGGCATCTGGAAGCCCGAATTTGGAATTTGTTTTATTACCTATTTCATATTTTGTAAAACTTTAACGAATTTTTGATGAAGAAACTCAAAAGATTTAAAATCAAACAATGGCAAGACTCTACGGGATTAAAAAAAACAGCTTTTTATCTAAAGCGCGCGGAACTGTGTATCGGAAATTCTAAAGATACACTCATTTTAAAATTATTTTGCGAAATTGCTGTTGAACTGAATTTTACGGTTTAAGTGCGAAGAACATGGTACTTAATAAATAAAAGTGACTCACAGAACGTTAAAAAACGCCCCTTTAGACGTAATTTAAAATCTGAAACCGTTCAGTTTTTTTTTTAATTAATTTTTCAGGCAGGTCCTCCTTTCCTTACTTTATCTAATAGAAGTTTCTGTTTTATTCTAGCAGGGATTCTTAACAATTTTTTGATTGCTTCTTTGATTAATTTAAAGTAGTTCTTAACAGGATAATCTTTCCTCGAGCAACAATATCCAAGCTTACGGGTAGATTTTATGAGGTTCTTAGCTGTGTATTCGGCTGCGTTCCTGGGGCAGGGTTGAGCAGAGAGCAGATGGCTTCTGCCAGGAAGATAACACACTGTGAGGCTAAGGTCAGGTGTATAGTCTTCCTATGTGACGCTCACTCCCCATCACCCCCTCCCCCATTATAGTTGCACTCATTAAAAGAAATCTGATATAGACACCACATGACTTCCTTCTACGAGGTATAAATTTATGCACCTTTTTACTTCATTTCATTTCAAATTATTTCCTTGATTTCATTAGTTATACATTTCTCATTAAATTTATTCAATTCTTACTTTTCGGCAAGACAAAATAAAAACTCAAAACATCTTCAATAAAAATTGTAAAATTCCGAAAAACATAAAACACTAAATACGGTTCAAAATTATTTAAAAAAAATTTAAATTAGAGTTTCTTCGCAAAAACAAGTAGGAAGAAATTTTTTTTTTGTTGCACAAAACTGAAAGTTTACTTTTGGTCCCACTCGGGAAAAAAGACATTGAAGTTAGTGCATAAACTGACTTAATTCACTATTCTACTAAGAGTTTCAGCTATCAACAAATGACCACTTCCTTAGGCTCACTACCACTTAAATAACTTTTAAATTTCGGATAATTCTACAATTATTGCTTACAGATTACCTAACGGCATAATAATCTTACCCAGAACATAAGAACAACATAATTCAATCAATCAAAATCGTTGAAACAACCTTGTATTTGGCGTGCATTTACTAAAACACTCAATCGAATTCGAGGGCAGCTATCGTGCCTCAACGCCATCTATCGTTGCCTCCTCACGCGTGGTTCTACCCGAGGGTATAAAAAAGCCGTTACTGAGGTTACTTTCCCTTTCTAGAAATTTTTTTCTGATAAGGAGGGACCTGTAGCTGTCCTCGAAATCGATTGAGTGCTTTAGTAAATGTACGCCAAATACAAGGTTGTTTCAGTGATTTTGGTTGTCACACTGACGTGTTTCTCTTCTATTCTACATTTATTCAATTACTTTTAAAGCAAAAAATATACAACTTACCAACACATAAGAATAAAAAAAACTGAGCTCACCGAGCCAAATAACACAGTGGGTATACATATGTATATATAATTATATACGTTTGATGCGACCGACTGCAATCAAAAAGGGAGGCCCACAACGATATGTTATAGCAGTCCCATTTCGAAATTTCAACGTTCTGAGCCTATTCCTTTTTGAGATACGTACGTGCGTACGTACAGACGTTACAAAAAATCTCTTCTGAATCCATTTTACGATCCATTTTGGAAAAGAGTCGTTTATTCTATTCGCAAGTAGAGATGTCAAGCAAAAACATAGTTCAAATGAATTCGAGAGGGGTCAAAATGGATATTTTTGAAATATGCCCGTAATTTTTCGCGATTACAATACTTCGTTTCCTTCGTACAAAGAAGTAAAAAGGTTCTTGTGAAACAAAATTTCTAATTACAGGTAGTAAAATATATTTATGCTTTAATTAATAAAAAATAAAAAGTTCCACATTTTTACTAGCAACTTAGGGAGGTATTCGAAAGCGAATTTATTGATTTGGTAATTATTTTCATGCTTATAAAGTCTTACCCTGTTTGGTAACATAAAGTAGATGCAAACTCTGGAAGACATAAGCGATTTCTCGCTATGTGTTGGAAATTACAACAAAGACTTAAAAAGGTTTTAAAAGATCCATTTACCAAACACAGATAATTTAACAGAAGGTACTTCTGGTGCTTACAAAACCAGCCAGCATTTATAGCGTAACTCAAAAGTAACTAATTTAAATAGGCAAATCGAAATTTACCCCAAAGGATACGCAGACAAAATTAGCGGGAGTTGGCTCCGACCTAATATCGGCGGAACAAGCCTAATGGCAAGAATAGCGCAACGCTTCAGATAACTGCCATTAAGAGATTTAACTAAAAACATAGCTTTCAGCAGACGGACCACGCTGTGATTCTACAATCTAAAATCTTCCTTTAAATACTACCTCTTATCTACCTCGTTTGAATTCGCGCGAACTAGAAGTTACCATTCTGGCAGTAAAATTGAAAGAGAGGGAGACAGTAAAGCTAATTAACATGAAATAACTGGTTGGTAAAACTAAATAAATCCTTACGTGCTTATCAACAAATTAAATTTAAGATTTCTGAGTAAGGTTGTAGTGAACAAATGCGAAATAAAATCTGGTCGTTTTTGCAACTATCGTTTCCTTTCGGGTAAGACAGTTGCTGTTATTAAATTTATAACTGGCACCTTTATTTTTGATAGAAATATCGATGAGTTCCTCACTATTTTTGTACTAAAATGAATGTTGAGGAACTTAGTGAACTTGCCAGTTACTTATCGCTGAGTTCAAAGAACTAAAGTGTAGACTCGAGAAAGGTTAACTATCCTTCATTTCGCTCAAAATAAGATGAACAGTTGGCCCCTTTCTCGGGCTTACAACAAAGCCTTCACTTGGGCTTAAACTCATAATAAGGAATAGGAACTAAATTAGAACTAACTAAGAGGCTAAGTCGAAGCTAACAGAATTATCTAACGTAGCTGGCCTTTAATTTAAATTAGCCGTCGGATATCAAAAGGCGCGTAACATATGGCCGAGTGTAGCAGCTTCGATAGAGATTTAGCCCGATGGCAAACATGCGCTCCTCAGGATTCCTAGCTCTCTCTCTTTTGAAGTAAGTTGAGACTTCCTTAAATACTACTTCTAACTCATTTACTAAAACACTCAATCAATTTCGAGGGCAGCTACAGTCCCTCCTCATCAGCAGAACAAAATTTCTGGAAAAGGAAAGCAACCTCAGTAAAGGCTTTTTTTATACACGCGCGAGGAGGCAACGCCATCTATCGGCAAAAATAATAACCAAGAATTATGTTAATAGAATTTTAAAAGCGTTAAGAAGGACTGGATTGGACTTAAAATCATTCACTAAACATGCTAAATCTTTGTGAATATGAAAAGCCTCAAGAAAATCCAATTCACCAACGGAAGAAGCTTTTTGGATAATTTTTGCAGATCCAAAGTCAAAATTATGATTGAATTTCCAACTACGATACGCTATTGAAGACTTGTTAATTTCGCCCTTTTCGACATAAGATTCATGTTCCTTGATACGAAAGTTTAACGTTCTTTTTGTTTGGCCAATATATCTCGAGTCACACTGACATGACATATATTAATTCCCCAAGAATTAAAGTCAGAAACAGAATCTTTTAGAGTGGAACCGCGAATTTTATTGACAGGGGAGAAACTGACTTGAAAATTGAATTTCTGGACAATCCGTGCAACTTTATGACTAACAGAAGGATAAAATGGAAGCACGGCAAGGTCATTAATATTATTTCTAAGAGTGAAATGTCTTCTATGATGAGAATTTGAAAATTTTTTAACGGCTTTATCAATGATCACGGTAGAGAAATCCTCGGTCAATAGCAACTGCTTTTAAATAATTAAGTTCAGTTGAATTCAACGCGATTCTGAGACCTCATTCTGCTAGGCAGCTGTAAATGGAAACAAGAATTGATATGAAAGCATCTTAAAATTGAAATAACTGTTATCTATATGTAACAGTTAATGTTATTATAGATTACTTATAATGTTAATCTAGCCGGCGGATATCAAAAGGCACATAACATAGGGCCGAGAGTAGCAGCTTCAATAGAGATTTAGCCCGAAGGCAAACGTGCTCTGCTCAGGATTCCTATCTCTCTCTCTCTTGAAGTAAGTTGAGCCTTCCTTAAATACTACTTCTAACTCATTTGCTTTCAACGCGATTCTAAAACCTCATTCTGGTAGGGAGTCGTAAATGGAAACAAGAATTGATAGGAAAGTACTTTAAAATAAAATTAAAATTTACTTTATAATATTTTTTTGGTAAAAGCAGCTGTTAAATTTATAATTCGCCTGTTTATTTTTGGTAATTTATAATTGAACCCTTTAATCTTGGTAAAACTTTTATTTAACATTCCACTAATTTTGTACCCAAAACTACTAAATATATTGTTTAAAATAATTAAAAAATAATGATTACTTACTAATTAAAATTTTCCTTTTAGGAGTACCAATTAACTCTTTTATCCACAGTACTTTATCTTTTACCTACGATGTTAAGACACATTTCACATAATTTTGTATGCTATTTTGAAAACTCTGTAATGGGCAAGTCATATTTAGAACAAGATTAGTATATAGCCAAATAAAGACAATCGCCATATGTTTAGAGACCTTATATAACTCTACCATAATTATTTAGTAAGTTTGAAAAATAATTCATTGTTTCCATTTACTTAGAATATTATTGTTTTTCCCATTAAATGAGAGATAAGAAGCTGGATTTTTAAATTCAATGGAATAATTTGCTGGATTACTTACTACACTTTCATCAGATATTTTAAAACTTAAATTTGTCTCGCCGCTTGATTTAAGTAAAGGCACTTGGAAATCATATCAAAATTAAGCCCCGATTTCAGAAATGTATTCAGTTTGAGAGAGGGGAATATTATACAATACCTTCGTTGAAATCGTAAACAGTTTTGACAGGACCATAATTCTGGAACTTCAAGTTAATTTCTTCGTCATGGGTTGAGGTAGGGTCCGGTGTATAATCTCTTCTGGCTAACCTCTTTTCATAGTAATAGTATATCTACAGGAAAAAAATATAGAAGGCTAGTTAACCAACTTATTTGTTAAAAGATACTTAAATATTGTTACTTAGTATCTTACGTTAATCGGAAAAGTCTTGAACTGAAAATGGGAGAGGTAGTACATTTATTGCTGTTCATAGATCTTAATTGTTATGGCAATGGGTCTATTTTTTCTTAACACCATTTCCATTAGTAATTAGACTGTGGGCTGTAATGGCATCTACATAGCAGTTCGTAATTGCAGATGACAACTGAGCTTGCGCGAGGAGTGCAACAGAGTCTTCAACGTTGAGTCTGAGAGAGTGATTGGAAGCATCGGCAATCATTCTTTCAGACTAAACGTATCTGGACAGCAGTTCGTAATTGCAGATGACAACTGAGCTTGCGTGAGGAGTGCAACAGTCTTCAACGTTGAGTCTGAGAGAGTGATTGGAAGCTTCGGCAATCATTCTTTCAGACTCAACGTATCTGGACAGCAGTTCGTAATTGCAGATGACAACTGAGCTTGCGTGAGGAGTGCAACAGTCTTCAACGTTGAGTCTGAGAGAGTGATTGGAAGCTTCGGCAATCATTCTCTCAGGCTGAAAGTATCTGGACAGCAGTTCGTAATTGCAGATGACAACTGAGCTTGCGCGAGGAGTGCAACAGTCTTCAATGTTGAGTCTGAGAGACTGATTGGAAGCTTCAACGTTGACGACTCTGTTGTACTCCTCGCGCAAGCTCAGTTGTCATCTGCAATTATGAACTGATGTCTAGATGCGTTGAGTCTGAGAGAGTGATTGGAAGCTCCGTCAATCACTCCCTCAGACTCAACTAGCTAAAGTGCGAAGATTTTTTGTCTGCTGAAGCCAGTTGTGACGGGTGCCATCTTGGCCGGGTTTTGTTGTCTGTGAAAGTATGACCAGCTCAGAAATCTATTACTATTTCTAAATGAGCGCAAATTAAATTTTATGTCTGTGTCTTCATGTGTTATTTTAGTGATGAAAATAAAAGATTGATGCATCACCATGGGCGTAGCCAGCTCAAAATATGGGGGGGGGGAAATGCCCGTTACGACTTCTATGGCTATCTTCTATGGCTATCTACTGTCTGTCTACCTATTACAGCAATAATACCGTTCGTGACGAATATATTATGCTAATGACAGTTAATTTAATATAAATAATAATTATATTATAAATTACGTAATAAAATAATAATAAAATTAAAAATTATAATGAATTAATAACAAAATTAATAATAAAATTACGTAATATAATTATGGATATATTGCATATAATTGTCCTATTTACAACTATACCTTACAAACCTACTACCTAACAAACGTATTAAATGCGTCACTCAAAATCTTTGTTTTTCATCTTAATCACTTTAAACTTTTTTAAAGTAATTTTAAAAAGCATAATAAAAGAAGCAATAAACAGCAAAAACAGAATAATGCTAGTAGAAATACTTCTAGTATTTTACTTTCATTTTTGAAATATACACTTACACACATACGAAGAAATATTAAAGGAATTTTGAATTTCATCTTACTTTGGCTTCATAATACAGCTATAAAGATAAATAAATATGTAAAATCCATACTTCTATTCTTTATAATTACACAATAAAGATACCGAATTAAATACAAAAAAGTTTTCAATGCATCATTTATTTTGGACATAAAATTAAATTGCAAATAAAAATTTAAACAAAAACAAAAGCGAACAAACAAACAAAAAAAAAGGAAGCAAACATTTTTCTGGCTTTTCATTTTGGTTCAGTGATTATATATTAACGAATTCCATAATTCCATTTTTTTGTGGTTGTAAACTGGCAAATCTATTAATAACTTCGTCAATTGATATTTCTTTGGCATAATGAATAATCATTAATGCCAGAGAACTGCGCTCTTTCGTCATAGTATCGCTGTTATAATTTCGTAACCTTTTCAAAGCACTTAAGGAATGTTCACATTCGCAACATGTTATCGGCAATGTAGCTGCTATGTGAAAAAGCACATTAACATTTGGGAAAAGTTTTTAAAGCCAAAGCCGGTGTTTCTGGGAGTTTTACTTTGGGAAAGACATAAAATGCGGTCGCTAACGTTTGATCTCTTCGTTTATTAGTTCCGGAGATAGTAAATCCTCTTTAAATGTCGACTTCAATTCATTTACAGTAATTTCATTTACATGATCAGCGGAAACTGATGGTAGTAGGCAAAACACGAAAGCAGTCTTTTCTAAACTTCAAAACTCAGATTTTAAATGGAAAATCGTACACTTTCCGTTCAGTCTGTCTTAATTACATGAATTTTTTAGGAAGCTGTAAAGCAATATTTTAAAAACTTAAGCCTACCGAAAATTATTTAGCCTTTTTTGTTTTAAGCATAGGTAGTGGTGAAGCTGGAAGGTGCTCGCGCGGCCAGGGCACCCCATCCTGCCTGCGCTCCTGATCGTTAATGCTACCTTCTTTGCATCTGGGATATTCACGACGTCACGGGGCCATAGGATGGAGAGCTCACTTCAACTTTACATATACAGACTTTAGAACAATGATTCTCAACCACTGTGCGGCGACACCATTTTGTACCGCCAAATTCTTAAAGCGTGCCGGGAAATTTTAGAAATGTACATAATAAAAGTTATAATGGGTTTAATCCTAGTATACGGCACACACGAGAATTGGCGAAATTCGGTTTTTAAGACATTAATAAGCGCACCAATTGTTTTAACCAATCCGATTTTTGTGCTCCGGCAGAGAGCGCAATTCAGAGCATTTTTGCGTATGTTCAGTATGTGATTTAAAGTAAGAAGTTCTGATTGGTGCAGATGGGAGACTAGCTTACTTATCATATATTTTTGTTATTTTTAATAACATAAATTCAACTATGGAAGGGCCGAAAGAAAATACATTCTTTAAAATTTTTCGAAAGAAAATACATACAATAACTCAACAGATAAACTGGTGGGATTCCAAAAACAAATAACTTTATGGAAGAATAAAGCTCAGGAAGGCAATTTGGAAGAGTTTGAGTCAGTCCCAAAAGATTTAAATAAAATTATTCATAAAATTGTTATTGACCATTTGACAACATTATAGGAGAGAATTATTCATTATTTTCCAAATTTAACTATTGATTGGGTTCGTGATCCATTTGCGATAACGAGCACTTCTGTATTTGATTTAACTTTGAATGAAGAAGAAGAACTAATTTCTCTTTCGAATAATCGAGATTTAACTTTAAAATATTCGGAAGAATCAATTAATTTATTTTAGATTAACATTAGTCCATTAACATGATGGACAAAAAAGCTTTAAAAATATTATTACAGTTTTCTACATTTAATTTATGTGAATTCGGATTTTCAGTATTAACCAACATAAAAGCGAATAAAAGATGTAGAAAACGATATGAGAGTATTATTGTTATTTTGACGACCTGTTATAAATGAAATTATCAAAAAAACATCAAGCTCGAATTTCTCATTCAAAGTATTCTTAGTATTAATTTGTAATTAATCCTTTAATAAACGTACTGCTGATTTTGTAGTACATATTATCTTATTTTACATTCAAAATTATTATCATAAACTGTTTTACAAAGTGTATTATAGGTAAATAAAAAACTTTTGTGTGTGTGTGTGCCGTCAGATTTTGAAATCGTTAAAAGTGTGCCGCGACAAAAAAAAAAAAAAAAAAAAGGTTGAGAATCACTGCTCTAGAAAGAACATAGTAAAGGTCATATCTACCAAAGACAATCAGCCATATAACGGTAGCCTCTTTCTGTTACCCTAGCCTTTGGTATTATTACAGAAGTATCAAGCAAATACCAAACAGTCTGAATGGTAGGCACCATATAAGGACAGTTAGTTGGTTGGTTCACTTTTTAAGTTTGCATATTCACAAAGCAGAAAAAAATCGAGTAAATAGAAAGGAGGAGTCAGGATGGTAGGGCACCATGTTGATACGGACAGTTGGCCCACTTATCAGTATTCAGTTTTGCATGTTCACACTTCGGAAAGAATCAAGTAAATGCAAAGCACCCAAGAATCAGGATAGTAGACCACCATACGAGGGACAATTGGCCCACTTCTTAGATGAGGGACAATTGGCCACTTTGCTTGTTCAAACTGTAGATAGAATAGAATCAAGCAAATATAAAGCAATCGAGAACGATGATGATAGAAAGTTATACGATGAAAAGCTAGCCGAATTTTTAGTCCAAAGGGATTTAGTCCCGAAGGACTATTACTTTCGTTTTGCGATTTTGCGTCGGAAACACAAAAACGGCGTATCACTTTTCAAATTATTGCCACTAAATGTTATCGCTCTGCATTAAATTTTAAAAAATGAAAAATCTGCATAAATGTATGCATTTTTTTTTTTGACGTAGCTTTCTCTTCAAAAATCGTCTGCGTGCGTTGCACGGGAAAATAAAAAGGAATTCTAATTACAGTTCTAAATAAATAGCCAAATAAATGTGAAATTCGTAACAATATTCTCTAAAACTTTAACGAATTTTTCATTAACAAACTCAAAGATTTCAAAGCCAGCAATACCAAGGTTCTACAGAAAAACATTTTTATCTCCAGCGCGTGAGAGCGTGTACCGAAATTTCTAAAGATATGCTCAATTTAAAATTATTTTGCGATATTGCCGTTGAACTGAATTTTATGGTTTAAGTGCGAAGAACATGGTATTTAACAAATAAAGGTAACACACAAAATGTTAAATAAACGTCCCTTTGGACGTAATTTAAAATCTGAAACATTTCAGATTTTTTTTTTTATTAACACGTCAGTTTGAATGTTCACGTCAAGGAAACACCAAGAAAAGATCAACTAAATGCCACCCGAAGTCCAGTTTAGTAGAACAAGCCACATTAATTATTAAACAGGGCTAAGATAATTTACAGTATGTACGGTAAGATAATTAGTACTGGTACTGTCTGTCTACAAGAAGAATAGCTCCCGCCACAGTGTCTGGCGGGTGGCGGTCGTTATAGCAACAGGGCTAGTATATTTCAAATAGGGGTTAACCAAGGTTTACCAGTTCACCTTTAAATGCCCCAAGATGGCAAACTGAAAAGTAAATCTTCAAGACATCCCTACGGAAAATGGGTCAAGGCTTTTTTCTACGGCAACAGACAGCTGCGGACTAACTGGCGATAGCTTTTCTTATGAGAGACAGAGTGCACTGTATAGGTAAACTACAAATATACTGCAACATGCCTTAAAGTTATTAGTTTATATTAGAGCTAATGATGTGTACCTCGGTTTAATTTAATATTAATAAGTTTCTCGCTTTATTTTAATATTAATAAGTTTCTCGTTTTATTTTAATATTAGTAAGTTCGCCTGCTTTGTAAATGAATTGTAACATGTAAACACTAGGTTATGTATTACGGTACTTACGGAAAATCTCGTCGACCACAAGAGACGGCGCCAATCCCGCCAATCCCCACCCCGAAAAAAAATTACTAAATACAAGAAAAAACGTTCTATTCTTATTTTTGTTTCAAATTTATTATATTACTATTTATTTATATTTAATTTTTCATTAAAAATTTCCATTATTTTTTCCATAATATCGCCATGTCGTGGCCATTAACACATTTTTTCGAGGCCGGTAAGATTCCA